>CM042318.1:19104092-19189092 GCA_023566125.1 Zingel zingel | reverse complement strand
AATGGATTTCAGCCTGGTTCATTTCAAACACTGCTCATTGCAATTTTAGCTGAAAGCCTATGCAGGGTGTCTTCTTTTAGACTTGTTAGTGAACACAGTGTATATATAGTGAAAGCTTTTTAAAAAATAAAGAAACCAAGTAAGAATGAAACAGTCATGCACTGTACCGTTTGAGAGAAACAGTAAACAGGTAAAAGAGCAAAGATACCAATATATAAAATAAAAAATATAAAAAATGTGAAAAACACTTTTTTTACTGTACTTTACTACAGTTAAACTGTTCACTTTCCAAAAGTAATGGAGGTGGAAGCAATGGAAACTAGAGCCCTGCACGGGCCAAAACCTCCAGCCCTAACCCGGCCCTGGCCCGTGGTGTTCAAGCCCTACCCGACCCCAGCCCGACAACGGCTGCAATTTTTTCAGCCTGAGCCCAACCCGACCCGAGACCAACATCAATCACTTGTTAAGCTCTCTCTGACGCGCTCACTCTTTGATGCGCTCTCTCTCTCTGACGCACGTTCTCTAGATGCGCTCCCTAGATGCGCTCTCTCTCTAATGCGCGCTGTCTCTGCTACACACGCAAACACACACACACGTCACACGCTACTAAGAGGTAAACTTTTATTATAGGCCTGAAACATCATGACCAAACATATTGGACAAACTGTCCATTACACAGAAGCATGAACATGAAGGGAGAATATAGTGCTACAGGATCAAACCGCAAAAATAAGTAAATAAACGGCCTACCTTTGCTTTTCAGTAACTGAACTGAAGAACAATGTTCAAAACAATGTACAAAAATAACTCTTCGCCAACTGGCTAATGTTAAATAAAATTAATAAAATAAATAAAAATCCATTGAACTGTGTGTGTCAGTGTCATCTGTTTAATGCATGTGAGTGACGCGCGTGCGTGTATGCGTGTTGCGTTTGTGTTACTTTCTTAGGCGATGTATAATATTTATAATATAATCAATATAACAATATTTCATACACACTTTGTGACGTGTGCTCTGCTGCACGAATATTATGGGCACAATGAGGAGAGAAGCTAAAATAAGCCCGAGTCCGACCCGAGCCCGATCTGTAAAAAGAAAAAACGGCCCGAACCCGGCCCGAATGGGCTTAGCCTGTCGGGCCCCATCGGGTCCCGACGGGCTTGCAGGGCTCTAATTGAAACCCCACAGTCATTTGTATTTAGGTGTAAATGATGAAAACTTGTGAACCTGATGCTGGAGAGAGGCAGGATTAGCCCCACAATTCTTTGTTACTATGACGTACCTTTAGTTTGTAACTTTATTTCCAGTAAATACGTAAATTACTACAGACAAAATAAGAATATATATATCTATTGTAAGAAACTGCTGATTTTCATTCCTTCATGTGAAATAATTGCATTCTTTTCATTAAAGAAAATATTGATTTGTGTGAAGTCACTCAAATTATTCAAACTGTAAAGATGAAAAGTTTCTAATTTCTGTATTTTTGACATATGTGAAGAGTTGTGATGTTTGGAATGAGTTTTGCAGGTGATGTGAACTGTTTAGCTCAGGTGGCTGTTATGTTAATGCAGACTGGTTAGAGTTTTGTGCTTCAGTTGTGTCGTTTAGCAATCAAAAAATAACTGTAACAAACTTCTGGCGGTTACTGCCATATTGTATTTATTTGAATGTGTTTGGGATTTATTTTGAGGGTTGGACAAAATGCTATGCTAATAAATTAATACATTTACAGAAAATATAAGTTGGTAATAGATAATGATAAGAGGAAGGGGAAAGAGACAAAGAGACAGACTGGAATACTGTGACAGTGCTTTCCTTCTTTAACTAATGAGGGTATGTAATAAATAGGGCAACGGTGAGTGATGCTCTGTGTGTGTGTGTGTGTGTGTGTATGTGTCTGTGTATACTATACATGAGTGTTTTCCAAAGCTGTACAATGCTGAATAGTGTAAGTGGATGTGCAGAAGGTTAATAAGGGAGAGAATGAGAGAGAGGATGAGTGAGTATGTGATTCTGTGTGTGTGTGTGTGTGTGTATGTGTGTGTTTATGTCTGCGGTGAGTGATGATCTGCCATGTATTTGAGTTGAAAGCCATCCATCAACCTCATCAGTGACTCTGGGGTCCTGTCATTACATGTTTCCCTTCATTTACACTGTTAATGGCCATCCCTCTTGACCAAACTCTCTGCTGTGCTGTCTCACTTTCGGTCTCTCACTCTCAAATTTTCATTTTAGGATAGAGGTGGATTAGTTCAGTTCAGTTAATAAGATTCATAGTCACTGACTATGTAGTTTGTACACTCCCCCCCCCCCCCCCCCTCCCTTCCTCCCCCCAAAGCTACGCAATCAAATGCATTTCAATGTGTACATCGGTAAGTGAATGCATCACTTCTTTTCTTTTAATACAATTTTCATCAGGATGTAAGGTATACTGAGTTGTCCCCACTGCTATAAACTACTGATTCAGTCAGTGACAATAGTGATTCAGTATAGTCAGTTTGCTTTGAAGATTTGGTATTAAAGATTTGTTCGTACATGTACTGAACTCCTCTGTTGTCAAGTTTGCTTCATTGGCATGACTATAATCAAGAACAGTACTGCTAAAGCAAGTTGTACAATGTTTATGATGTAAGTATAACAATTTGCACATCTTTCTGAAAAGATGACAAGTGGTTTCCACATTACTACATAGTGCACTATAATAAAAGAAAAGCTAATCATTGAAAGCAATTCACAAAAAAACAAAAAAGATAGTATTTAGTTTCTTAATTGAATGTAATATCTCTCGTTCACACTCAGCTACACTTCGAGATGGATAACAGCATGAATGCATGTATTATGGCGATGCTCTCTGCACCTCTGTCACACTAAATACACCCTCATGCTTTTCTACCTTGATTACGCTCAGAATAATTGAAATCCCCTCCTAAATATCAATACATTACATTGTGTTGAAGCCGTGTTTTAGATTGCAAAGCAAAGAATTTGCCTTGTAAGCATTTGTTTGACATCAGTTTTGTGTTGCAGAACTGTAAAATCTGCAGGTTTATTGAGGTATAATTGAAAATATTTCAGAATCATTAGATTGTGATGGATGCTGCGGTATCATGGCAGTTAAAATTATGGTATGCAGGTTAACTATGGTTGCTATTGTAGCAGCCAACTTTGCTGCAACACGTTCCAGCTTATTAAGAAAGCAATTTGATTTGTTGATTTTGGCGCAGCTATAGCTTCTGCTAATGAGGCTGCAGTGACAGGAGTCTCCACCAGTGTGTGGGCTGGGGATGTACTATCCCTTTCAGCAGTGGTAATAAACGGACTGACACAGACACTGTAGCTTTGGCAGCGTCACGGCTGACTCATTATGGCTGACGGCAAAGAGGAGCCGTTAGCCAGAAGTCAGAGCTACACCACACACACACACACACACACAACCCTCCGGCAGCTTTCTACATCAACAACAACTACACAGCAATCACTGTGGTCATTAGGACAGCACAGTTAGGCCTGGCCTGGCCTTGCCTGTTTGTCTTGCCTTAGTCATTCCTTCGGCGATGGTGAAGGAAAGGTTGGAAACAAATGACCTCCCAAAAGTCTGTAACATGGGAAACACAGACACTCACAGTCACTGATGAACAGAGCCGCTGTTGACAGTGTATAATGAGAGTCATAAACTCACTCACTCACTCACTTCTTTCCTTTAATAATTTCTACTCTTTTTTTTGTGTCTGTGTGCAGCTCGGGGCCTATGCTACTGGCTGCCTGTGTTTGTCTGTGTATGCCCTTTTATCTTGTAGTCTTTCATTATGTTCTTATAAGTGGAACCACTAGCTATTTTATAGCTGCCTCATTAGGTTGTCAGGCAAGCCCACAGCACATGTAATTATATATAATTACACAATTATGAATTCAGTATGAAGCTTTAGATTGGTATGTTTGAGCTGGCGCACGTACACAGCAGTAATTACTGCAGTTTTGTGGGTTGTGTAAGTAGTTGGTCTCTAGCTTGAATCCCACTAATGGCAGAGACCAAGAAGGTGGTGGAGAAATATACAGTGTTGGCGAACACAAACTTTGTGTCCATTATCAACCAGTGGCGGATGGTGTTTATTTACTGTACCTGGGTGCTTCTGCTTGCACACTAGCAATGTTATTTAGCTTGGTGCACTAAGCTTTGACTCCAACTATAGAAGACTGTTACATTTCCTCAACAATTGAATCAGACAAGCAAACACACTCTATCAAACAGCTCATCTTGGCTACTAAATTAATTAATTTAACTTTTCTCACTAATCATAAAAAAACAAAGAAAACCTTGGAAAATTTAAATTTTCATTCCAGTTTTTCTATCTAGACTTGGTTGTCATATTCTAGTCACATCCTGTTGTGTTCTTAAACCCCCCAACAAAGCACAAGTAGACTTTATATTTCTCAATTACTGTTTGATTATTTATAGATAACCACGTTTCTGACCGCACTTGAAGGCAGCTTTATTTCACATGAGAGAAAGAAAAGAGACAAGCAAGACATAGCGAGTGCTTTGTTGTTGCAGGAAACATTCAGCTATTACACAAAGGCCTAGGCAGTTCATTGCTTGTGTTTCGTTTTAAACCTCATAGTGTTTTAAAAACGTTCTTGTGGCAGCGATAAAGGCAGTGATGTTTCCTGTTTACTGTACGAGATTCTCACACCGCCTCAAACCATAGCTCAAAACACACCGACAAGTCTGATTGCCGGTTACATGATGGCAGCGTGACGTGGGGTTGCGTTTCTCCAAAAGTTGAGTCGTTCTCAACTTTTCGCCGCAGGCCCGCTGCGTTTTTTTGGATTGTCCCCCCTGCGGCAACCTCGCTGCAGGTTAAAAGGCACTACCCCTATTCAAAATGAATAGAAAGACCTGCGTTTTGCCAGTCAGTCGGACGGCCGATGTAGGCTGTCCAAACGCAGCCTAATGCTTAAACAGCCTACAGTTTAGCCTACCATGCTATCTTGCCATTTGCAGCTTTTTCTTGTTGCGTTGCCGCCATCTGACTGGACTAGTGGAGCTGGAAATGGATGATATTGTGGTAATAGCTATATATAGGTGGGTTCAATAGAGGCTGTTGACACTGATGAAGCTTTATGGCTGGTGGGGCGCTACATGTGCGCCCTCCTCCACTAGCCGGCTGTCACTAGTATCAACACTGCATTTTCAGAAACACAACATTACGTAAGTCATGCACTTTAGTCACTGAGAAATGTGTCACTTTGGTTTCAACTATAAATGACACAGTCTGCCCAGTAAGCGGAAACTTCTTCTAGTTCTCCTTTTTCATATGCTTCAACCTTTCAAAACAGCTAGAGCGTTTCTGTTTTTCAACAAGACATGTTTCACACCAGCACTCCAATATTTGAGATAAAAAAAGAGGGAAATGAGCTACAGTAGGTGGTGCGCTTCAGTGTGTCATGTTTCTTTACAGCTCCTATTGAGGAAAGCAGGCGAGGCTGCTATGCTCCCAGTGTGTGTGTGAGACAGTGCAGACAGTAATACAAGCAGTATCTGACACCCCCTGCCAGGGATCACATCCTTAAGACGGTTTCTCTTACTAATCCCCTCCTAATATGACTAATATTATGATACTGCCGTTACCCAGAGCACTCTGCGGGCACACACAGGGAGAAAACTATAGTCATGCACATATGCATGCACACAAACAGCGTCGTTTGGGTCGGTCTTAGGTATTGATCTGCAATGTTTAATACAATTAAACATCTGTTTTAATGCTCTGTTTATGACTGAACACAGCATCTATTTAGCTTTTACATTTGAAATCTTAAACATCCATTGCTGGTTTGGTCGTTTCTGGAGAAAACCATTTGTGTCAGTGCCGACAAAAAAACAAAACTTAATCAACAAATGGCATGATGAAAAAGAATAGCACCAAAGATTATGTTACAACAACAAAAAAGGATTTTACTCATAACTACCTTAAGATCATTTAGAATTGTATTATTTTTTTCTGTTTATGTTTTTGTCCAATTAAAGTAACAAAGTCAGTAGATAACACAACATTCCCTCAGTTTGAGTCAGGATAAGACTCGGGCAGTGTTAGAGAGACAGAACGAGGCTCTGAATGCAGAATAAGAATTCTAATTTTTAAGCCATGAATTACCAAAAGACTGCTTTCAATTTGATTGAATCCAACTTTATTAGCATTCCGCCTGCCTTTATGTGATGAGGCTGAGCCGGCCTTGTGTCCTCGCCCGGGCTGCAGCTGTGGCAGGGAAGAGCACAAAGAGGAGCTTAATTTGTGATGTTGATGGCTTTAGGATTTTCGGTCACAAGGCATTACATTGTCAATTATTTTCTGTCAATATGTTTTCTACATGTTTTGTTGCTCTTATCTCACACAGAAATTATTTCGCTTTGACCTAAACACGTTTGTACCACTATGTGAAAATGAGACAGCAACAAGTTCAATTTGTAGCCACACTAGCAGTATGGCTTTACAGATTGTAGAGTTGGTCTGTTGGTCGGTCTGTTGGTCCACCACTTTGGTCTAGACTGGAATTGTCATGATTGTGAGTTCTGTATGTTCTGTTTTATTTTGAAGTCTGTCTCGTCTCCCTTGTTTTGTCTAGATTACTTCCTGTCTTTAGTTTTCCCTCCCTTCTGATTGCCCTAATGTGTTTCACCTATTTGCCAAACCTAGTGTCACCTGTCCCTTGTTAGTCCTCATTACCTGGTTTATTTAGTCTCTGTGTTGTCTTTGTCTGGTGTTGGTTTATTGTATACTGTTGCTGTGTTTTCTGTTAGTGTGGTCATGTCTGGAGTTTACCGTTTGTCTCTGAGTTCCAGTTTTGTTTTTCTGTTCCTGTTGCTTTCTGGATTTTGGTATGTACTTCATTTTTGTCAATACATCACTTTAAACTGCATTTGGGTCCAAGCCTTCCTGACAAACTGTGACAGAATGAACCAACCAAACATGGACCCAGCAGAGATGATTTCTGATGAACTTTATGACCTTTTGTGTGAACTGATGGAACTCAAAGCCTGGTGGAGGAAGGCTGACGATGATTGCCAGAAGGAGGCTATTTTGGCATTGCCTCGTAGGAAGGTTTTGGAAAAACCTTGGTTGAAGGACTGTATTCCTGGCAGGGTTACGAGCTTCATTTTTGCTCCAGCTCCTCCACCTAGATTGTTTCCGGTCAAACATGTTAACTCCACCAATGCTTCACTCAGTCACTTACCAGCTCCTCATCAGATTCTGAGCCAGTTAGCTACCACTAGCCTGCCTACTTCTCGGCCTGCTAGCATTGTGGCTACAGGATCTCTGTTTTTTTAACCAGCCTGCTCCTCTGGCCACTATGCCTAGTCCTGTCGTTTCTCCGCCTGGTAGTGAGCCAGATACTTGTGTGACTGTTTTCCAGTACCTAGCCAAATGTGTTAGATGGACTGAGGAGGCCGAAGCAGCTAGATTACTAGCTGGTGATCTCCGGTCCAGATCGCCTTCCTGCAGCTCCCCTGAGCAGTCCTTTTTTAAAGGAGACCCGTCTGGCCATATTTTCTAGGAATCGTGGAGGCCGCAAGAGAAGACGTGGTCGACATGGTCCCCGACGCCATGCACTGGTTCCACCGCTCTCCATTGGACCGGAGCCAGAGTTGTCCAGCGGTCCCAAGCGGTGCAGCAGTTCCGAGCAGAGCAGCGGGCCAGAACCTCCACAGACGTTCAGCGTTCTAGAGCGGACCAGCCTTCCAGAACCGCCGCTGACGTGCAGCCTTCCAGAACCGCCGCTGATGTCCAGTATCCTAGAGTCTCCGATGACAGCTCTTCAAGGGTCTTCCAGTCGTCCAGAGTCTGCGTTGACGACTGACCTCCCAGAGTCTGCACTGACCGTTCTCCTAGAGTCTCAGCTGACCAGTCGCCCAGTGCCTTCGTTGACCGGCCCCAGAGACTGTGCCGTTGCTCGACACCCCAGTGACTTTGCCTTTGCCGGTCCGGCCTACTCCTGCCCTCCGTGTTTTGTCGGTGGTCTGGCCGACTCCTGTTCTAGTTAAACTGTCGGTGGATTTGCTGACTTCTGATCCTGTTGCCTGTTCCTGATCCTGTTGCCTTTTTTATTTCTGTTCCTGTTGCCTTGTTGGCAGACACTGGCCCAGTTGACCCGTCGCCTGCTCGGCCTTCTGAGGGATATCTCCTTCGCCGCCGGCCTCCAGAAGGATTCAGAGTCCTCGACGTCCCGCTCGACCGCCTGAGGGGCTCTACCTTCGCCAACCTGTTCGGCCGCCAGTGGGGATCAGTCTTCGCTGCTTTTAGCAGCCTTGCTTTCCGCAGCCTTTTTGTCCCGCTGTCCCCAGTTCCCTAGCCCAGGTTGACTTCTCTGTTCCTCCGTTCGGTCGCCCTCCGCCCTCCCTGGGTTGACTTTTCGGTTTGTGTTTGGGACGTCTGGGATCTGTCCCGGGGGGGTACTGTCATGATTGTGAGTTCTGTATGTTCGCTTTCCTGTTTAATTTTGAAGTCTGTCTCGTCTCACGTGTTTTGTCTAGATTACTTCCTGTCTTTAGTTTTCCCTCCCTTCTGATTGCCCTAATGTGTTTCACCTATTTGCCCAACCTAGTGTCACCTGTCCCTTGTTAGTCCTCGTTACCTGGTTTATTTAGTCTCAGTGTTTTTGTCTGGTGTCTGTTCATTGTATACTGTTGCTGTGTTTTCTGTTAGTGTGGTCATGTCTGGAGTCCCAGTTTTGTTTTTTCTGTTCTGCTGTTCCTGTTGCTTTCTGGATTTTGGTATGTACTTCATTTTTTTTTTTTTTTTTCAATAAATCACTTTAAACTGCATTTGGGTCCAAGCCTTCCTCACAAACTGTGACAGGAATATCCCCACAACTAAGAGATTGATTGCCATACTTCTCTCCCCCCCCTCCCCCCCTGTGTAAAGACATTCATGATCCTAATGCCTTGTGTGATCGCCTGAATTTTTCTCTAGGGCTGGGTGATAAATCAATATTATATCAAGATCATAATATGATGCCAGATATTGTCTTAGATTTTGGATAAAGTAATATGGTAAGTAATGTTCTTAACTTACCAGACTGTTCTAGCTGTAGGCCTTTACCCACTTAGTCATTGTATCCACATTACTGATGGTTATTTATCTAATACTTTGTAGAAGCACCGATTGTCAACCATACAGTATCGTGGCAATATTGACATTGAGGTATTTGGTCAAGAATATCGTGATATCTGATTTTTCTCCATATTGCCCAGCACTACTCTTGCACTACCATGATGAGATTTTTGGTTTTGAGAAAAATGTCTTCACAACCATGAGACAGCTTGCCATGAAATTTGGCAAATACATTAATATCCCCCTCAGGATAAATTGTAATAACTTGATTTCCTTACTTTTCATCTAGTACCATCATGAGGTAAAGCATTTAATTTGTCTTATACTTTGATTTGACCTATACAACTAATGACATTAGCCTCAGCTATACAGTGTTTGGCACTAATTAGCAAAAACATGATAAAATGCAAAACTAAGATGGTGAACATGATAAGGATTATACCTGCTAAACATCAGCATGTTAGCATTGTTAATGTTAGCATGGTGGCATTAGGATTTAACTGTGTGCCGCTGTGCCTGACTACATCCTCACAGAGCCGCAAGTATTGCTGTCGTGTCCAGTCTTGTTTCTCTGATTTGATTCTGACTCTGCGTGTTTTGCTTTTAACGGAATGCAAAATATGAATGACTGGGATATTCATTTTATATAAAAGAGATTACAGCAGTGTGTTATGAGAGTAGCTTAGACCGAGAATGCCAGGTGCGTCATGAGTGACGTAAATGAGTGAGTGGCTGAGCGAGGAAATGAAAGTGAGAGTCAGCGGTGTCCAGGGCTGCCAACTTTTCAAAAAACCTTGGAGTGAGATTGGGTGGGGCCAAGCTAAATTTTGCCGCGTACAAAGCATCAGTGGTTCTCAGTGTAGGGACTAGGGTCCCAAAGTTAAATTAACACTGGTCTACCAAAGGGATCTACTAGGACCACTGACATTCTAAATTATGATAACCACTTATTTACATACATTCTAATCCTTCAAAACTAAATAGAAATAACCATTTTTGGACACCAGGGGGACTGGTGGCCAAAGACCAAACCTCATTAAGTTGGGCAGTGAGGGAAATTCATTCTTCAATCAAGGCCTTTCCCCACCACAAGGTCCAGCAGAAAATAAACTGAAAAAAACCAACAGCAAGACAAGACACAGCATGGGTCATTTTGTGAATGTGTTATATCACAGCCTTTCTCAAACTTTTTTTGGTGCCAAGGCCCATCCTCTGTGTCCCACTTATGTATTTTTTTTTTTTTTTGGGAAAAGAGACTATTTCTTTTTATGAAACATTTTAATGAATTATTTACAGTTACATTTAGAGATGCACAGAGGTTAGAGAAGCACAATAGTGGCCCGAAGTTTCCCAGTATCTGCCCCAGTGGTGAGCTGGCACAAACATCTGGACCAGTCACAGCTGCTGACCGGGTTGACACTTCAGCGTGAGAAATCGGGGGTGTGGCATGTGAGCGTGTGAAAACCAATCAAATGTGTGTGTCTCACGGCCAATGCGTGAGAGTTGTCAGCCCTGGGTGTCGGTGAGAGTAGTCTATATCCATGAAGTTCCACTTCCGGGATTGCTCCGGTGCCGCAGGAAATTCCGCGGCACTGGAAGTCTTTTCGCCAATGTAGCTTTCCTTCTGCTTTCTTTATGTTGGAATTTTAAACTCTGGTTAATTTATGACAACTATGGTTCACCGCTCCTCAGATCTCTGCAGGGTAAATTGAGACAGCTAGCTAGACTATGCGTCCATCCAATCTGTTTTCTCTCTCATAAGTAAAACAACTTTTGAACGTACACGTTCCACCAAAACAAGTTCAATCCTGAGTAGCAATCAATCCCGATATGACGATTTTAATTGGTTTAAAGAAATGCCAATAAACCAGAGCATGTTTTTCTCCCATCCCGGAAGGCTGTGTGGACTAGCCAGACCTTCCTCTGCAGCGCTTGTGGAGGAAAGTCTGGCAAAGCCAGACCACGGTGAGAGTAACTTAGAGTACGAGTGAAAGCAGTGCAAGAGGAAAGGGAGTTAGCAAAGACGTTGTAAAGTGAGCCTACAGTTAATAATAAACAACAAACTTCTCAAGACACTGTGACTTTGTCTGCTCTTTATTCTGCCGGGAAAGTGAAGGGTGTTACCCCCGAAAGCATCGGCCCTGGAGGGAAATTCTCCCCTGTGCTTCCCGACTACGGTCTGGGAGCCCAAATCAGGAAAGGTGTAACAAGTGGCTAAGCTAGGGATATAGATAATTATGATAAGTGTTTATCAGTTAAATCTCATCACAAACATGCCACGTGATGACTACCAGTGAGACATTAGGTAATATTTTACCATCCATGTTGTATGCTGCAGGAATTAGTTAGACTGAGCTGTCAGTATTCTTCATATGGTCTGCTTAAAGGTGGGAATATTCTGCACAATCTGGATTCCCCTACAGTAATGAGGCCCATAAAGGCCCTCGGACCCCCTTGCAGGAACAACAACCAGGAAACAAACATGTTAACAGTGGTCACTGTAACCCACTTGGTATGCAGGACATAAAGTCATCAGATCACAATTATTTTTCACTGTGAATTTTGTCACTCTTCAAAATTTTGGCCCCCCACATGCTGATGACAGTGCTACCCCGTGCTGTCCGAGGCAGAGGTGGGGGTGCTCTGCTGCATTAAGGACAGATTTGTTCAGTTACGACTTCCCAGCACGGGGAGATGGTGATCTTAAGAATCTCCTTGACATTGCCTGGTTCTTCTCACCCCCAAAGGTGTTTGGAAAAGAGGAGTTAATGCAATGAGGCATGGTGTAGAGAAACTCTATCTGACGTGGAGTTGTTTGTTCATGGGGAAAAAGAGGAGCGGGGAGGGCAGCGGGTCGCTGCAAAGGAAGAACCGCTGCTGAAATAATAATAAACAATAGATGGAGTTTTGTGAAGGAAGCTTTGTGTGCTTTCACTTTGAGTGTCATGCAGTATACTTACCTGTATAATACATGATACTTAAATAGTTTTTTGGGGGAGGAACTCAGCATCTCCTTGTGCTAATCTAGTTCAATTTCAACTTTAAAGCATCCGGTTTAAATATTACATGACCCCTCTCCAATTCTGTCTCTCTCTGTGAATGTGTGTTTGCTAGTGTAAGTGAGTGCATATATGCGCATGTACGTGTCAACTTGCACGTCATTAATAGATGATAACACCGGCTGGACAGAGCTGTGCTAATGCACTTGTTGTTCATCCCTTTTTTTTTTCTTGTCTTTCCATGTCCATCTCTCTCAACTCAACCACAGCTGCTATGGACTTGGGAGAACTGTGACGACTGAAATGGGAGTTGGGATAGGGTTGATATAAGGATCCTGTGTGTGGGTGTGTGCTTGTTTCTGTGCGCAGGGTAAGCCTAAGGGGTAAGCTTTTAGAGGTCTGAGCAGAAGGGTGTGAGTGAGAAGGAGAAGACAGATGTGAGCAGTTATCTCTCCCAGCAGGCCTCCTGTCCTGCCTGCACACATATTCACAAACACACATACATACACAAACATACATCATTCCCATCTGTAATCATGTTTAGCATGGCTCTCTCACACACATACACAGTCCAGCCCAAATGCCCAATCACATCCAGCTCAAACTGAATGCATATGTGGACCGAGTCTGGCTGCTCTGTATTTGTTGTGCAGCAACAGCAAAATCTCTCCACTGTACCTCCTATTGCTCACCAGAAACAAGCCCTGAGCTGCAAGCAGACAGAACATTGCCCGGGATTGTGGGGTTGATGCTATTTTTACAGCCAGTGAGATGAGGGATGTGCTGAAAGAAAGCTTGGCTCTCTTCTCCTCCCAGTACTTTAATTAGAATGGCTGCAGTTCTTGCTGTCTCACCTGTCTCTTTGTTACCAGAAAAATGAATACATGTTAGGGAGATACACTTAAATGGATAAATGGATGGATAAATTGAGTGAGAATACAATTTGCAGTTGCTTTGTTTCCTGCAAAGGCAGATTTGCACAGGGAGTAAGAGACTGTGTGTGTGTGTGTGTGTGTGTGTGTGTGTGTGTGTGTGTGCTCACGTGCATGGCACAGAGTAGAAATCAATGCAGAGAATATAGTGGCAATTACTATAGCAGCCTGCAAGTGAACCTAGTGGAACAAACTAACTAATACATGAATAAATAAGCACAGTGAAATAGAGATGTGTGTGTGTGTGTGTGTGTGTGTGTGTGCTTGTTTTACTATATTCGTGGGGTCCAAAAACCAGGGAATACAGTATACTTGTGGGGTCTGCACAACCTTGTGGGGCCCAAAATGCTGGACCCCACAAGGTTAAAGGGCTGTTTGAGGGTTAAGACTTGGTTTTAGGATTAGGGTTAGAATTAGGTTATGGTGAGGGTAAGGGTTAGGGTAAGGGGCTAGGGAATGCATTATGTCAATGACGGGTCCCCACAAAGATAGTGAAACAAGTGTGTGTGTGTGTGTGTGTGTGTGTGTGTGTGTGTGTGTGTGTGTGTGTGTGTGTACACGCAGACTGGCCTGTAGATCTTAGACAGTCCTTCTCTGTGCCAGCCAATTAACGAAGTGTGTAAACCGAGCTCATTAAAGAAACACAGCATGGACACACACACACACACACACACACACACACAGTCTCAGTATCAAGCCAGACTCTCCTATGTCCCTCCTATTTCAAGCATACCATGCATAGGAAGTGACACAAGTCTACTACTAAGTGTCCACTTGTTTGTGGTTGCTACTGTGTGTATGTCATTTGTTGTGCCTGTGTTGTACATGTCTGTCTGTTTGGACAAGCTGTAAAAGATTGATTTAGAGTTTGTTGCTTTTGAACTAACTGCCAAGTGCTGCCTCACTAACCCTCCGTGTTCAGAGAACAAAAGCTTTTCAAGGTCCCCACCTACAAACCATTCCTCTCTCTTTCGCTGTCTTTCTCTCTCTCCATGACTCGGTGCCTCTTGCCTTCTTTTTTTGCCTTACACTCATCTATTTCAATCTAGGTTCTCCATTTATCAGACTCTGCCCTTCTGTTTTCAAGTAGGGGCTGAGTGCAGCACAAATATAAGTTGTTCATTTGCATAACTGCGTTATAATGTCAAGTCATGGACATGCTGTTTTGTTGGTATTGTGAGCGAGTGCTCAGTGTCTCTCTGTGTAATTAGACTGTAAAACAATAAGAAGCCAGGAGACTTACTATAGGTGAAATATTTTCCCTTACTGTGCTTAATAACTGTGATTCATGGAACTGTGTGGACTAGCATTAGTCACCCAAATGAGGGAAACTGAATACAGTGGGAACACAAGAGTATGACTAGATCAGATGATGCGTTTTGTGTTATTCCTTTGAGGTCTGGGTGCTGAAAGACTCTCCTGTTTCTGCCCAGCATGTGTCTTAATTTAAATTAACTAAATTTACTTTAATTTTGGTCAGTGGAGTTTATTGGCATGAATGTGAATGAAGAGTGTTTCCAATGCTTCAAAATAAGATCGTAATTATAGATATGTATTGAAATTACATTTTGAACACTGAATCTGTTGCCTAGTAAAAAAATGAGGGCATAGTGTGGGTCTGTGTGCATGTCTTTATGTACAAAGGATGATAATGTGCTCAGCGGAGGATTTGGAGGATTGGGAAGTGAAGCTGCTGTGTCCAAATTTTGTCTACAGATTCTGGTCGGTTATGCAATCCAGTGCAGCCAGTTATCCCTTCGATGCTAAATGCTGTATGATCCTCTTTCTTATTCTAAGACAACATTAAGACATGCATTTCTTTGAAATTCATCAGCCTCCTTTCGGAGCTAAGCCCTAAATGGTTAAACTCCCACTACATTCAGAGGCATAAAACAGCAGCTCAAATTTACTGTACGACAAAGACATGGACAGCCAAGCCAAAATGCTAAGTCCTCATCCAACAGATAGGATTTTTAAGTACAAGCAACATCCTATATTACTAAAGGGGAATCTAAGAATTGTGTATTTTTGAAAAGCCTGACTGCAAACTGGTAATAAAAGACCCAAGAGCAAATCTTCCCCTGAGGCAAACAGTCATGTATTCACATACACTTATGCAGCAGTATAGCCTGCAGGCCACCCATGGCTCCAACTGTACCCAGCACACAGCAAGACTGATCAGGGAACACATTAGAGCACATTAGATGATGAGTTCAAACCGTTTTCTTTAAAAGATGGAGGTTCAAATATAGGCTGCATGCTCTGCCTGCACTTATGTGATCCCTCCATCCATCCATCCATTTCCCCTTCATTTCCTGTTGACCCCTCTGCAACATGACAGTAGGAGTTGCCAGATTGGAGGGCTGCAGGGCTTTGTGAGATGCCAGTAGAGCCAGGTGGTGGGAATCTGTTGGAGATTAAATTGCTTTGTGACCAGCTACCCGGCTCACCCTGGCCCTAACAGACGTGGCACCCCTGGCTGATTGACCTGTGTGGCAGGTGTCATGGATACGGGTGGCAGGTCAAAGCCTGCCCTTATCTCCCTTCTCCTGGCTGGGGAGAGCTGTGGATGTGGGAGGTCGTTTGGTGATGCTGCCCGATGATTACCACTCGCCATAATGCCATGCCACGTCAAAGCAACTTTCCCAGACTATAGTCTTATTGCAATCCTATTTGTAGAGATAAGGACATTGAACAATTTGGCATAATCCTGGATTTTGACACTCAATGCCAAAAAACAATTTTGAATTTTTACAATACCCATGCATGCCAACTGCAGTGGGGTTAAGGTATAATTGAAGGTACAGTTTAAGATTTTTTGGAATTAGCTTATTCGCTTTCTGGCACAGAGTTAGATGACGATATCTATGCCACTCTAATGGTCAAAAAGTAAATATGAAGTTACAGCCAGCAATGTAAGCTTAGCACAAAGACAGGAAATGGGGAAAAGGTAACAAAATTTGCCTCCAGCACTCTAAAGCTCACTATTCACAAGTGTAAAAACTAAAAGTTGTGGTTTTCCCAGGGGGTAATGTGCCGTTAGCTTTGCCAACACCAGTGCTCGAAGCAGGCCGGTACTCACCATTACGCAGTACCGGCACTTCTACATTTTACTCTTAAGCGTACCTGCACTTTTTCTTGTGTACCGCTACTTCTCGCATGTAGCCGGGACTCTACCACTGACAGAGAAAGTGTCAGAGAGATTGGTAATGACCCTAATGTTACATAAACTACACTACCCAGAGGGCACTACGTGACTTACCTCAGATCTTGATGAATCACGTAAAGGCAAACCGTCGGCCCACCCTATCAGAGGTTCGCTTCTCCATGGATGCTAGTTCGAAAAAGCTGTCTCATGCCTGCAGCCTGACCGTAACAGAATTAACACTGCTGAAAACCTAGAAACTAAAAAGAAGTGCGTCGAGTTTGTAAGTCGTTATGTTAGCCTGGCTTCATAAAAGTACTAAAAGAACACGTGCCAGAGCCAGACACGTCAACAGAGGTCCAAGTCCAACCAGAAACATCAGGTATGATTAATGAGCTTCAAAACTAACGTTAACGTTAATGTGAGCGGAACAGCTAGCATTAATTAGGAGTCAGCAGCTACCAACCTTAATGTTACCTTGGTCAATGACACTAACGTCAACAATAACCTGAGTAACAAAACACATGAATTGCCTGACTGTTGGTCAAGGGACCAAATTATGTATTTTTGCTTCACGAACAACTGGTTCATTTTTAAAGATAACAAACTGGGCTGCAAAACATGTAGCAGCATCCCTTCACTTGCTGGCCAGACAGAGAGGGGACTAAAGCTGTCAAGAGAATCTCACACACACACACACACACACACACACACACACACACACACACACACACACACACACACACACACACACACACACACACAACTTGTTTAAATAAATACATACATTTATGTTGTTAATAAATAACAATAAATTGTTGTTGTACCAGCAATATCTCCAAGTTTTGTTTTTCACTGTAGAAATCTCAAATGTCATAATGATTTGACAATGCAAGAGTGTACTGGCACCTTTTTTTTTTTTTTTTTTTTTCTCCACTTCAAGCACTGGCCAACACTGGACATAAATCGCATGTGCTGCACTGACAAATTGTCCAATACTAATGTATCTCATAGGAATACTGGGCTGTTTATATTCACTATGATGCTGTGTCAATGATGCAATCACATGATTTGTGTTGTGAATGTGTTTTAAATGGTACTTTGATTAGGGAAATCTTTTCAACCCATTAAGGACCCTATTCTGTGTTTATGAATATAAATTCAAACCACAGATACACAGAATAGTCCAGTGAATATGCTGATACTCATACCATTTCAAGCTTTTGCTAAGATCGTCTCATGGGCACAAAGCTTTATTGAGAAAAATAGGAATCTGAATGAGTGATCTTGAAAAGAAAGAGGAAGGGACCTACGTTTCTTTGTAGCTAATAGCTAATAATATTCAGGGTCTCTCAATTTGTCCCCGTGCTCTATCTCTTTCCTCTCTCTCTTTCTCACTCACTTTTGCTCTTCAGTGCAGTATCAAATCTATGCAAGTCACTGGGGAGCTGTAGACCTTTACCTGCTCTGATCTGGCTGTGTTAAAGGTCAGCTATGAGAGGATCCCACACACTGGTCTCAGATGTCAACATTGCCCACCTCCCACAGCTTGGATTAAGAGGCAAGGAGATGATGGCTGCCAGGAAATCACTTGTCCTCCGGCCTGTCAGTAAAAGTCTGTATCTCTGTCAGGGGTGGAGTGTGTGTGTGTGTGTGTGTGTGTGTGAGCAGGTGTATACATGCGTGTTTGTATCCCACTGATCCTCTTTTTCTCTGCTGTATGTGTTTCTGAACATCTCTGATTGCCAGATGTGTTTATAGAGTGTGTGTGTGTTACGACCAGGTGTAGCCTATGTCGAAGTCTCTTGCTCGCAGTGAGAGATCTCTGTGTTGACATGGCTGATGCTGTTTATTTTGGCAATATGCTGTCAGGGGCGGGGGACATTGGCTGTTTGTGTGTGTGTGTGTGTGTGCAGAAGGGGTTTTGCTGCCGTGGGAAAGCATGTGTGCTGAGCTGTACTACATCTGAGTTGCTGTCACGGCTACAAGACAGCAGTCTGTAATCAGGCATAATCAGTAGGTATAAATGGACGTGCTTGCATATACTGTTTGTGTATGTGTTATTCTGGAGAAGCTCAACAGGAATCTGGTGTAATTATGGAACCGTCCATCTCTCTCGCACGCACTCACGCACTCACTCACTCACTCACTCACTCTCTGGTAAGTTGTGTAAAAATCTGCATCCAAACATTTGAACAGACTGCTCTTGCAATTCTTATACCTCTGTGACCACTTAATTGTTTGTCTGCTGTTGTTTTTGATGTAGCTTTTTACTGTGAGATAGCACCCTACAGCTAACTACAGCTGCTATAGTAAAACCAGTGAGGGAAGAAATACAACACTATCATTTATTGGCACCACAGGGAATTAATTTAAGTGTATGGTGTCCAACTTGGGTCCTTAGGCACAAACACAACACATATTAGGGCTGTAGCGATACACTAATCTCACAATACGATACACGATATTCAGCTCACGATACAATATAATTATCACGATATTCAGCCAACGATACGATTCGATATAATTCGATACACTTACATCATTTTCTGAAAGAATTAAAGGGGACAGAGTGATTTTGGTGACATCTTGTGAGTGTTCCATTTACTTGGATTTAATTAATTGAACTGAAAACTAAAAACACCAATTACACAATATATGTCTCTGACTGAAAAGAGAGTCTACAGCTTGCAAATGCTGGACAAAATGAATCAAAGATGTGTTGAGAAAATTAGTTCCATTTATTGAATCCGTGCAAACTATAGCTTACAAGCCTTTGAAAAGTAAATAAAATTCGCTAACTGTACTTAATACTGTACTGTCAACAACACTGTTGCTAACAACACTCAGATATTCCCCAAAGGACCGTAAACGCACCGCGTTAACTCGGTGTGACTAATGTCAGACAGTGATACGAGTTTCTACAATGTTCTGCACTAATATTTAATACAAATATTAAGAACTGTTTATTACTCGAGTGTCACTGTCGGGTCCGGCGGCTAGCTAAACATTGCTAGCTACTGTAGCTACTGTCTGTACTATCAACAACACTCAGATATTCCCCAAAGGACCGTTAAAAACACTGCGTTAACTCGGTGTGACTGTCAGACAGAAATATGAGTTTGCTAACTGTACTTAATACTGTACTGTCATAGATAGCCATTTTCTTGAATCTCCTCGCTCGGACTCCGTAAACAGGAAGAGGTAGACGTCGGCGTCTGTGTAAAGTTAGTATGGGTAACTTGCTATACAGCGACACTAGCGGCTGGCTGACCAAATCGCTCTTCCTGCAACGCGAACGGCGGTAAACATGGGGGGGATTTGAATGGGACTTATGTATCGATACTCTCTTGGGGAAAAAAATATCGATTTATATCGCAGAATCGATTAAAATTGCTCAGCCTTAACACATATGGTGTTATAGAGGAAAAAAAAAAGATTTCTCTCTTTAACTCTTTAACAACCATCCTTAATTTTTTGGGGGAATGGTCTGCCTAATTTAAAACAAATGGCAAAAAGTGAACGAACAAATATTTTCTACTGATGTTGACTTTTTAGAGCTCTTTATGTACCGGATCTGCACTGGTACCTACAATGTGTGTGAATGTCCTGTGAATGTGCGTAACATCCAATCACTTATCCCCATTATTTGTCCAGTTGACTTGTCTTATGATGTACTGTATGTCCTTGATTGTTCACAAGAGTTTACAAGAGCGAGTTTATTTCAGTGTCTGGATCCTCTCTATTCATGATACTTCAGTTCCACACAACAGCCTTCATTTAAAGATTTTGAAATTGTAGGTAGATTTAGGTGCATGTTGATGAGATGGTGGCAGCTTGACAAATAATAATAACTAACGATCAAGCTAGTATTCTACTATTGTTTTTAACTTTCTTATTTTGTATGTAATCTAGCAACATCTTGTGACTTTTTCAATCAGGCTTTAGCTACTTTCCCTTAAAAATAGTTGGCAACACTGTCCAGAAAATAGCCAGAGCCTTGTACCCTGAGTCCAACACTCACAAAACACTCTAACCTTCTCCTGCCTACTCAGCTTTTATATATTACCATACAAACTGAAAGTACACAAGTACAGCAGGTGGTTAAAGGTTAAATGCATTCTCTCTTTTATATATCCCAGAATTCCCCGTTTTAGGGATTCACTGAACTAAAGATAAGGTTTTCATCAGTTTTTACTTATGTTCACTGATGATTCATTCTCTCTTTCCAATTTACTTTCTTTCTATTCTCTATTTATGTAACACACATCTGTATGCACCAAATAATTTCAAAGGTTTTTTAACCTGGCTTGAACAATTTATCGTACTCTGCCTCAGAGTAAAACCACTTATATGATTGACTAAAAATGAAAATGTTTGAAGTCTGCCTCAAAATGTAGGGCTGTTTGACACTGATGCTCACAGCTGTAAGTCTTTGATGAAACATAACTGTGACCTGCATGAAAACTGAGAAATAACTTTTTGCTTGAATTAACACATATATCACAACGATACAATGTTAAACTGTGACGCAATTGTGTCTCTGTCTTTAAACGGATTGATGAGCTTTCCATAGGCGAGAGAATCAATGCTTTAAACATTCTAAAAATCAATCCATGCAAATTTGATTAAAAGGATGTGAAAACAAATATTTGAATAAGAGGAGTTGTGTATGGCAAGCGTGAAGATGAATAACATGAATACATTACAGATCTGGGGATTAGTGCGTTTCAAATAACCTGTGATGTTTGAGAATGGAAGATTTATTTGTTCATCCAATTTGCAGATGCAGAGGTGACAGCTCAGTCACTTACAAAAGGTGTCATACTGACTTGTGCTAATGTATTCAGTGACTGAACATTACCTTAGATCGTGTGTGTGTGTGTGTGTGTGTGTGTGTGTGTGTGTGTGTGTGTGTGTGTGTGTGTGTGTGTGTGTGTGTGTGTGTGTGTGTGTGTGTGTGTGTGTGTGTGTGTGTGTGTGTGTGTGTGTGTGTGTGTGTGTGCGAAAGCACAAATGTATCTCATTACTATTACATTACATTTAAATTGTTTTGGGGAAAAGTACTTTGTCGTTTTGCGTATTATTTGCACCAAATGTGTGTGTGTTTTTGCCAGTCTGAGTGACACACGTCTAAACCCTGGAGAGGAGAAGCTGTCATAGGAATGCAGAAGGGAGGGGAGAAGGGATAGAGGGATGTAGTGAAGGTAGGAAGAAAGAAACATATAGGGTGAGAAATCCCATGTGAGAAAGCAGCCTGTTCATTAGCAGCAATAAATGTGTGTGAGAGTGAGTGTGTGTGTATACTGAGCAGAAGGATGCTAACTAGGACACATTTCCCAGAATGAAGCAAAGCCAGATTTTGAACAAGATTCTTCTTATCTCAGTATTTCCTTGTCACTTTTTGGTTTTTACCTCTGCATGAACTGCTATGTGTGTGATGCATTGCTCAGCATATCAGCATGCATATCTACCTCACTGCTACTGAAGTGCTGTGTTGCTTTTAAGTGAATACACAGCTTTTGCACTTTGAGTTACTCTAGTACATCACTGGCTTGCCAATAAGACAATTTTTTGATAAAAGCAAGTGTTTCCATCTCAGGAAATAACGTGCAGGCTGAAAGCGGCTAACTCAAATATAACCCGGCAGCCAATTTGCTTGTTGCTTTTTTTTAACCCTATCTTCATCCCACCAGTCCTCAAAATGTCGACCTCTTTACTTTTCCCACTGAATATTACATGTCTTCTTCTCCTTTGTACTTTGTATCTGGCGAAGCATTTTTTTCTTTGTTTTCAATTTTCTAAGCCAGCAATTGTTTTATCTGTCCCCAGGCTAAATGCCTCCATTGGTTCTGAGCAGGACTTCTAAAGGAAAAAATGCTTATATATTCATAAGACAGACATACTCACCTCAGAGTGTTCCATATTGCATTCATGTTCTTGGCTATGTGTGTTTCGGCAATGGGTTATAAGTTAAATAAGACTTAAACTTAGACTCAAGGAAGAAATCACGAACAGAAACACATAGGGATGACTGTGTGTGTGTGTGTGTGTGTGTGTGTGTGTGTGTGTGTGTGTGTGTGTGTGTGTGTGTGTGTGTGTGTGTGTGTGTGTGTGTGTGTGTGTGTGTTTGCATCCCTGATGCGAGGTGTGAGGGAGGGATGTATTCCATTTGAGGAGACCAGTTTCCTGTGATCACAACTCTGATAAGAATTGTGGGAAACCACACTCACAACAAGCCACCCTGGAATACCAACTAGACACACATACTATCTCTCTCCGTCTCTTTCTTTCTGACACACACACATACAGATCCACACATGCTCAGACACACACTCGACGCACACACACACATAGGCAGTGAATGTGTATCCATGTTTCCTCTTCCTCCAGATGCAGCTCTGAATTTGATTAGGTGTCTTGCCTCGACAATGTCAATTTTTTCTTGTTGCGCATATAACGCATCCATGGAAACATGGATATGTGAGTGTGTGTCTTGCAGGCACATGTGCATGAGGCCAAGCAGTATAAATGATTTTCACGATTTACAGTGACAGGGCAGGAAAATGTCGGCCTAGATTAGCAGGATGTAGAAAACTAAATCACTCTAAAACTCAGGCGCAGAAATTCTCTCTACTGACTTGTTTCTGCCTCTAATGCAGATATATTGGTAGATAGCAGAGTTTAGAGCGCTATATTCAATATTTTTATAAGAATGTCTTAGGGAAAATATGATAGAGATCAGTCATTGTGATGAAGCTAAGCTTTATTACGAGTTTCAGCTCATTGTTTAGCGCTCTAGCCTGCAACTTAACTGTTTTGGTTCACTCTCACCGCGTTGTTTTCAGCCACAGCAGACGGCTGTTTTCAGTGAAAAAAAAAAAAAATCCACTGTACACTACCTGCTCAGCACCAAACAACATACAGACACTGTTAGCAACTAATTGGTAAACAAAGTGGAGCATTTAGCAGCTAAAGAGACAGTTATCTCCCTCAGAAGTTGGTAGAAACCCAAAAGAAAGCTAAAAGAAGAGTGAATGTTGGACTTATATAGAGAGCCAAAGTCACGCCCCTTCCGGTGGACCTCATGGTACTTTAATTTGGAAAAAATATTAACGATAGTCAACGAGGAGAGGCAAATTATTTTTTGATCCCGTTTGAATTGAGCCATGGATTATAAATATGATGTTCGTCAATTTAAAAGATAATTTTTCAACCAAAGAAAGTCTCAGTTAGCTGTAGGTTTGTCATATGACCACTTAGTTTTGTGTGAAACCGCTCAGTGAACTACATTTCTCGTTTCACACAATTTACGTCACCTAGCTTGATGCTCAACTTGCTAGCTAGCTAGCTAGCTTAGCTCTGTTCCACAACACATGTAACGTTATCTTAACTGATATGTTTTATCCAGTGAAGTGTTTTCAGCAGATAAGCAAAAGAACAGATAAGATCCTCTGCTCATTTGAGTAACGTTACATCCTCGGTACGATACACACAGACATCGTAGCTTCAGCGAGATGTTATCCATGCGACATTGAAATGTGTAGTCTTTCTAATTACGTATTTTCACAGTCTTATACTTCAACAGTTTAACAATAAACTGAGATGTTCTGCGGTTGAAAAATTATCTTTTAAATAGACGAACATCATATTTGTGATCCATGGCTCAATTCAAACGGGATCAAAAAATAATTTGCCTATCCGCGTTCACTCCCGTTCATATTTTTTCGAAAGCTAGGTCCCATGGACCGAAAGTAGAAGGGCGTGACTTCGGCTCTCTGTCGATCAGGTGAACAGAAACCCAACTCCAAATAAATGATAATGTTGCTCCATAACTGCCGGCTGTGTAAATAAGCAACTGTTTGCTAACAAGTTCACCATATCAACTTAAAAGTATCTGATAAGTCAATGTTGTATTCACAACTTGTTTCCACTATCCTCGACTTGCCAAAAAAATCAGTGACTGCAGGTTTAAAGGTCTTCTGCACAAACAGTCTCTTGCTTGAGCATGTGCACTACTTGTCCAGACTCGCACAGATGATTAGTGTGCATGTGCAAGCTTCTCAGAGGAGCAGCAGAAGTGTTGTAAACAGTTATGTTTTGCAACAATGCATGTGTTTGGGAAATACTGGAAAGTGCACAAGTTGTGTGACAGTTTGTAAATGGATGTTTTGATATAGTTTTGCTGTTAAACGTGGACCTATTACTTCAATGCATCATGAATTCAAGGAACACTCAGTGAGTAATTTATATGAAAATGGTCATTTTGAGGGTGAAGTATTGCTTTAAGAAAAACCGTCTATTAGTAGATAAAAGCCTTACATTAGTCTGAGACCTAATCTTTGACTTATGTGAATAAATTATAATTCTAATACAATACTCAAGAGTAGACTGGACCAGTTTCAAGAGCTTTTTTCTGTCTCTTTCCTCTCCATGAGTGAGACGGAAATAAAAAGAGACATAATCTCACCCACCAGAAAAAAATAAACTCTCTGTTTGTTTGTCCGTCTGTCTGCCTGTGATTCTTGCCAGCCCAGCTGTTGATCTGCCTGCCCCAGTGGCTTCAGCTCTCCATTATCATGTCTGGTGTAGGGATGTGTGTAGAAGTCAATAGCTCACCCTGATCTGTTGGCAATAACGTGTGTGTGTGTTCCACATCTGCCAGACTTCCGGTCCTGTTGAGTTGTATCTGCTAAGACAGGATGTATTGTGGTTAAGTGTTTAGATACTAACCTGTCTGTTCCCATTTGAGCCTGTACAGCTCCCCATACACAGACACATGTACAGTTATATATATTCTAATTGGACATGCTACTTTTCTTTGTTACTTCAGACTATGATAAATGATACGTGAGACAATGGTTTTGCATGCCCGTGTGTGGATTTGCGTGTGTGTGTAACTGGCCCATCTGTTGTTGTGTATGCTGATATGGCAACTGCATCTGTGGGGAGCTGACTAGCACATTAGGAAAGAACACACACACAGGGAACATGCGCATACTGGACCGCTAACAGTTTATTTGACACTGTAGTGATCATGGATCTATTCATCAACCCTCTTCCTCAATGTGTCAACTGACCTCAAACAATATCACCATGAGACGGAGGGAGGGAGGAGAAGAGGACTGATGAAGGTTGGAGGGAAAAGAGGAGCAGGGATGGAGAAATGGAGAGAGAAAAAGGACAGGCGAATAAAATAATGGGTTGCAGGCAAATGTGGATTGTGGGAGTGATATAGAGATTGGCAGGGTATGTTTATGGGCCTATAGGTACGTTTGTTTGGGATTGATTTGTGTGTGTGTGTGTGTGTGTGTGTGTGTGTGTGTGTGTGTGTGTGTGTGTGTGTGTGTGTGTCCAGGCAGTCTACTTCACCTTCCACCACAGTCTCTTGTGTTGACCTTACCTGCTGCTTCACTGTTGCATCATTATGATGAGTTATACACCATTACTGCTCTGCTGTCTATGGCCGACGGTTACACACACACACACACACACACACACACTCTGAACATACTCAATGGCACACACAAAATCATGGGAACCTGTATGAAACAGCATGCATAAGTTATGTGTAACAGGCTGTGCGGTGAAATAGGAAAGCAATGAGGAGGGATCTGGGAAGGAGAGACAAACAAAAATAAAGGGATGAAGGTTGTGTAATACATGAGTCTGCTTTTTTGTGTTTGTTGCTTTGTGTTATCAAGAAATGTAGTGTTATTCCTTTAAGACTATTTTTTGTAAGACGTAATTATAATAAATGCATGTATTTGCGCATCCATGCACACACAAATGAGCATCTAACACCCTGAATTACTGATATTGCTTAGTTATGAAGCTACATACTGTAGCGACAACTAATTATTTTGAAATGATTAACTGTAGTTATTTTTATGTTTTAACATACTATATGAAATTGAATAGTCAGTGCGTAGTGTTTAGAATAAAACAGACCTGCTTTAATCATGATTTTTACTTCCCCAGAGCCAGTTTTGTATTGATGTGTTCTCACTGTAATTCTGTTGTCATGCTAATACACCAAGAGTTACGTTACTATAAAAACACTGACGTCATGCCAACAGAGATTTTGTGTAGATTTATATTGACAACGCCTTCTTTGCTTTTCTCTGCAGTATGTCAATCTTATTATTTAAGATTAAGATTAAGACATACTTTATTGATCCTGCCTGGGGAAATAAAATTGTTTCACTCTATTGTTTTGGGTTAGAGTTAGGCCCAGGACCTATACATGCACTAATGGAGAAATGTCAGAGTGAGGGGTCTGCCCATGACAGGCGCCCGAGCAGTTATGGGTTCAGTTTCTTGATCAAGGGCACTGAACTGGCACCTCTTCAGCTATCGGAACACACACCGTACTTGGTCCACACGGAGACTTGAACCGGGGACCTTCCGGTTCCCAAGCCAAGTCGCTACAGATTGAGCTACTGCCATCCTCAAAATGTTCTCAAAGCTTCCAGGTTGTTTTATCTTTGCGGCTTCAGTACCAGACATCGAACAAAAGTGTTCTTGATAAAGGCTTGTCCTAATGTGGGAAAACCTAAATACAAACTTTGTTTCGGTTGACACAGCAACCCACATTTTTAGTGTCATGATTCATTGCCTCTGCAGTAATCTGCATCTGTTCTCACATTTTATATTATATTTTTTGCACACATCCCACTGCTTCTTGTTATTGCCTCAGTAACGTATAACAAACTTGCATAGCTGAAACATTAATGTATGAAGACAGTTGCCATTTCCCTTAAAGATACTTCCTAGGTGCTATGGGGACTGTTAGCACAGCTATTTTTGAGTGATGTGTGTGTGTGTGTGTGTGTGTGTGTGTGTGTGTGTGTGTGTGTGTGTGTGTGTGTGTGTGTGTGTGTGTGTGTGTGTGTGTGTGTGTGTGTGTGTGTGTGTGTGTGTGTGTGTGTGTGTGTCATCCTCTTACACATGGGCCTACTGGGACCACCCTAGCAGATGCTTCATGTACAAAATTATGCATTTAGGGCAGAGAAATAGGTCTGAACCAGGGGAGTTTAGGAGAGTTACAGAATGAGACCAGAAAGGACTAAAGCCATCAGTGAGACGCCCCGTTGTGATCTCTCTCTAAACTCCTGGCCTGTATGTTAATCTGTCAAAGAAGGAGAGATGAAAAAAGGAAGGAAGGGAGAGAAGATGCACCAATGCCCTTTTACCATCTCCTTTGCACTTTTCCCCTCTTTAAGTATTCATTAAACTGAGGCAGAAGTTTCTAAGGGCATCTTGGACACTAATCATTACCTCCTGCCTCTCATCTACTTACATCACTGATCATCATCTCTTTCTCTCTAAAATGAAAACAACAACAACAGGAAAAGTGGATTGTTGACTCCCTTAATACAGTTTTAGCCTTCTCCATCGCTTTCTCTCTCTCAACCACATTTTTTCTTCATAAACTATAACCAGCAGCATTGGCAGTCCTCCACTGACACACATGGATGAATCCAGTTCTGGATGAAGTTTTTCATGCTCAGATTGAACATTCTTGAGATTCTCACATGTCAGCAGCTCATGGTATAACCCAACATGACTGATTTGAAACAAAATATTGTGTGTGAGTTTGCCACACTGAGTGCTCACTATGTGCTTTTGAGTGTGTGTGTGTGTGTGTGTTTTCTCCAGTGGCAGGTGTTGGTTTCAAAGTGTCTAAGAGTGCTGTCCTGCAGGGATGATCTCTAAGTGTGTGTGTGTGTGTGTGTGCTTGTGTGTGTGCTTGTGTGTGTTCTTATAGGCCACTTCAATTCGTAATCTCCAATGAGTAACATGAGAGATATCCTCTAAGCAGGATGTGTGTTTTTGTGTTTGTGTGTCTAACCTGGCACCTTATTGAAGCATTTCATCAAAAATAACATTGCAAATGCAAATAGGAATAACCTGCTGACTCTATGACAACATCATATTTCATGTGTACATCACTTGACAGGAATGATCAAAAGACACTGATCACTATTGGAATCTAGAAACGATAAAAACAATTTTGTTTCGATAAAAAGTTTCCCGTAACTGCAGTGTACTTCTCACATGCCAAATTGTGGCCTTTCTAAAAAAAAAACAACGTACTTTCTAACTTACAATAACAACATTTTACCTATTACCATACCATTACCTAATAGCTATTACCATACCCCTGCCAGGCCAGACAAATATTAATAAGAATTAATAAGAATATCGCCAAATATCCACTGTGTTTCCCCTATATTCATTTCCGGGTCTTAATCAATGTGCTGACAGATTCAGTGTTGTGATTTTAGCTGAGCTAGACCAGAGAATATTTGGTTAAAACAGTCGGATGATGCTGTTTTGCCCTAAGTTCTCTCCATAAAGTTTGCTGGAAGTGATGTAATGTAGCATTTTATGTGGAGTGAGCACTGTGCTGGACTCAGTTTAAAAAATAGCCTTTTAAATGCTACATTGCTTGTAAGGAAATAACAGGAGTAACAGACGAACCAGCATTAAAAGTGACGTATTTTCTTTTGAAATTGGTGCTGTGCGGTGGATCCAATTCATGCCGATGTGAGTGAATGAAGAGTGGTTTATGTGGATTTGAAACTTTAAAGTGTTAAATTGTGAACGGAATTTGGTGCAGAGGTGATAGCACCTCTAATCACAATTTTCTAGAGTCCAAGGCCACGTCCAACCATGAATTCAAAATCTAAGGATATTCAATTTATAACATATTATTATTATTATATTATAATTAAAATATACAAGTTTAAACAATATAAATCAGAAAAAACAGCAAATCCTCACATTTGAGAACCTGGAATCAGAGAATAATTTTGCTTGAAAAATGTATTATAAAAACAGTTGGCAATTAATTTAAATTGTTTTAAATATTAATTAATTAACTAATCATAAATCTAATATGAAGATACATGTCAATGATTAAGAAAGTAATGAGTGGAAGCAGAAGAGAGAGAGACAGAAATGGATGGGGAGCAGAGACAGAATCTAAATATACCAGCTGAGGGCGGTGGAGAGGAGAAAAAGCACCGGTCCTCTGAAAATCACAGTTTGATGAAAAATTAAGTTGGGAGGCACAGGAGAGAGGAGAGCAGAGAGAGAAAGAAAGAGGAGTGGATGGGAGAGAGAGAGAGAGAGAGAGAGTGCTTTTACTGCCGGTCACTTTTACCTGTCTGTCTGGGAGATGGACGGATGAAATCAGACTCCTATTAAAGTGCGCTGGAAAAGTAGAACCTGCATTCTTCCTCTGTCAGTGAGTTCAGAAACAAGGAAGCTTAGCTACACCCTTTTTCCTTCACAGTCCAGGAAGATATCCTAAAGCATCTGAGCATCTACTGAATTTATACTCTTTGTTGAGACTTTTACGGAACTGCTGCAATTCCTAATGTTGCTTGTTCAGCAACATCATCAGAAAAAAATGTTTTACTTTTAATGGTTGTTCTTACTCGCTGCAGAACAACCATTACATTTGTCAACAGAAGCTTATAGCATTGGAATGGATTTCCACTTTCCTAGCAGTTAGATAATCCCAGCCAAGTGGCTACAAAAGTTAAAAAACTGGATTGCAAATTAATTAAAGAAGCTATTTCTTCCCCCCTGTATTATTTTTTTCGTCTGTGCTCTCCCATGCCTGACGCTACCCTCTCTCCCTGCGTCAGGGACCACACAGTGGAAGCCATTTGCATTTCTCTTTAATATAATTCTAAAGCTTCAAGAGATCCCTACTTTGCATTTGTTTATTTAGTTCAAAGTGTTTTTTTGTTATTGCCCAAGAACTTTGCAGAAAATTGAAGTGTAGTCTAAATGTGATAGATATGAGAGTGGTGTGCTGTGTATTCTATGGAGATGGGACTTTGATGTTATTTTTGCAGTGTTAAGCCAGTTTATAGCTATCGTGTAGCTCGCGCCTGTAGGTGAGGGTTGGCAATTCTCTTTTTCTTTTATTGTCTGATGCTGTTGGACTTGTGGGTGATAGAAAGGCTCAGACAACATAACTGCATTTACCATCTGGATCTGCACTGTCAGCAGACACACTGCAGTTGTTTCTGTATGTGTGTGTGTGTTTGACCTGGGGATGTTTTAGTGGTGGCTGTGTAGTGTGTGGACGATGGATCTGTAGTGACATCAGGATTTTTTTCGCGGTACATTGGTTCTCCAGGTTAGCACAGAGAGCGGCAGACAGAGCAAAGAGGGGGGAGATAGATGGAGTGTGACACCCTTGGGTCGAATCGAGCTTTAGGGATGTGTTGGGGACACACATGTAGCAGCAGGCAAAAGCTGATTTGAAAGATGGGAATGTCAAGTCTCTGATGTGCACTCTGCCAAAGTCATAGAATACAGTTAACAAGTGAGAGAGTGATAAGAGGCTGAGGATTGTTGGAGGAGAGGGCCAAAAGCGCTTCCCACTCCTTATTTTCTCTCCCTCTTCTTTCCAACTTCCTCTCGATTTCCCCGCAACTCACACACACACACACACACACACACACACACACACACACACACACACACACACACACACACACACACACACACACACACACACACACACACACACAGTTTGCACAATGCTTGTTAAATTGGAGGCTTAATTTGGAGCCTCTGGCTTTCTCCACAGGTCACATGGAGTGAGTTTATCCACAAAGGCCAAACTGTGGATTTCATTAATGAAACACACATGAGACACACTCTCATGTACATATACACACATACACTCCCGGCAGGATCAGGGAGGCCTAATCAAGCCAAAACCTCCCGAGGTTGCAATTAGGTTTGGAGAGCCACAGTTCTATCTCAAGCTACAAAACAAACCCGTGCATTACGTCACAAGAATACACAGATTTACTCTGACAAATCATCATACTGTTGTGTTCCATCCATTCACATTCATCCACTGCTGTGTGCCAACTTAGCGACTACACATTTATTGTACCACTAGAGAAATTAAGTACAGGTGAAATAAACACACATACACACACCTGCAACTTTTCATGGCTTATTTTCTTCTAGTATAGCAAGTATAGTGTTCTATTATTCTCTTATAGTGTTACTCTTATTCAAGTTACCTGAGGTTTTGACCTTTTAAAGTTGACTTGTTTGGCACAAATAGGTGTGTGTGTGTGTGTGTGTGTGTGTGTGTGTGTGTGTGTGTGTGTCTGCGTGCATTCACTCAGTTTTCAATTGCATAAAACACTTTTTTCAAAGCATTACACACAATTCTCTACCTGACACAGAACTCTAACAGGAAGTGACTTGCTTTCCTTTTCTAAACACAACCAATCAAAATGCTACGCTTATTTACCAGGGCGCACACACACTCCTCACATATGCAAACACATTATGTCATAACTGAACACTAACCAATCACTGCTTTAGTATAGGTCTATACAGAGGTCAAAGGTCAGATTACCTGTTTTGAACAATGGATGCCAACAATAGACAGAGAGCAAGAGGAGGAGGAGGGAGAGACAGGGGACGACAACGAGGAGGAGGGAAGAAGAGGAAAAAGAGCCATCTCTGATGAGATCAGGGCCACACTTCTTCATCATGTGATCAACCACGGATTGACCATAAGAAAAGCCCATCTTGAGTAGCTTTACACTGGCGTCCATACTGCATGCAACTATCTAATGACTATTTCAGCATTACAAATCAATCAGACTTTGTTTGTGCATACAACCCCACCCCCCCACCCCCTGCCACAACACACACACACACACACACACACACACACACATACACACACACACACACACACACACACACACACACACACACACACACACACACACACACACACACACACACACATTCTTTATTCTAAAAATGATTCCTTTGGTTTACATATGTTTATAGTTTTTTTTTCTTGTTTCATGCTACTGTATACAACAATGTGCTGCTCTTACAAACGTGATGTTTTGTCCAATAAATATTTTCTGTTTTACTGTAACATTACATTGTTGTTTACAGTGCACTTTTCAACCCCTCTCAGCAGATTACGTTCTCTCTAGAACATTGTAGATGTAGATATAGGCCTATGAAAGACAAAAGAGCTTTAGATTTAGAACAACAGTGTGTACATGGTAGATCCAAAAATTTACTATTATGAAAAAAAGTGTTTGCCATTTGATGCAAATGCTTCATTTTGAGATGTGTTTATGGTATTTTGAATGCAGTGTTTCATTTTGAAGGAGGCATTTTGTGTGTGCGGTTTTGAAAAAAGGAGACATAGTTTTGAAAACGTGTGTAAGCAGTTGGAAAAAACTGTAAAAACATTTAGAAATATCAGCTATTTCTGTAACTTTCCGAAACCATCGATTCGACATTCACACTCATTTCATGGTGTGATTGGTCAGCTGTGCAGTTGAGAAAAGAGCCAGGGTTTGAACTTCTCTCTCTAGCTCTCTTTTATGCATTATTGACACAACTATTTCACTTTTCATGTGAACAACCGACTGCAACACTTGCACTTTTCTGGGGGACACTGTCTGAAAATGTGCACCTGGACTAAAGCGGGGTTGTGACTGACCACCAACTGACAGACTGACGTTGCCATCCCGAGAGCCATGCAGCTTTAGTGTATCTAAAAGCAACTAACAGTTAGTTAGACTAACCATCTGGTTGGGTTTTCTCCAGCTCCAGTACAGTCACAAGATGTAATCTACTGATTGATGGGGAAAAAGTAACAAGCTGTAAAATATTTGGAACTACCAACCAATGCGCCAGCCAAGTAATACTTCAGTCTCGATACCAATACAAAACTCCTTTTGTGGCCTTATTGAGAACCTTTGTTTTCTTTCCTCTCCTCCATCCTTACCGTTCTCTTTGGTTCTTCACTTTCCTTCTATGCACTTGTCCCCTTTCATCTTTCCTTTCTACCTTCTTCGTCACCTTTCAGTTCCTCTCTGCTACACTCTTGACAATATCAGACAATATCTTCCATTTTCTTTTGATACCTCTACGTTGAATAGCACAGCAAGCTACGGTGAGTATCTTGATACCTTAGCCACAGTTCCAGTCGGTCAGAGATAGTTATCTCTCTGTTGATTTCTTAGGATGAATAAGTTCCATATCTATTGTTGCTAATTCATAGTGATACAAATGTTCATCTCATGCACAAAGACAGAGAAACATACACAAACACGGTAATAGCTTGTAGGGATCAACAGCTTCACCACTAATTGGTGCAGAAGTCTTTTCTCACATTTAATGATAAAATTAAACCCAACGCAATATAACACAATATAGCACTGGAAACATTTTAGAGTGCTTTCACACCTGTAGTTTAGTACATTTGGAAAGGAAACAACTTAAACATTGTTATCTTTTAGTTCTGGTCCAGGAGGTAATTTTGGCTTTTTACAAACCAACCAAGAGGAGTACATATGAAGTTATAGAGTCTTACAGGTACGACCGGATGGTTTTATTGATTGCCATCCTGCAGCTTCAGGACCACCTGTGGTATAAATCAAATTCGATTATGAGCATTTTTAGTATTATGCAAATTGACTGCAAGTTATAAATGATGACTCAGAGAAGCAGGATGAAAAAGAGGCATCTTGTACAGCAATATGGGGTCACTATTAGGGATGCACCGGATCCAGATTTTTGGGGTTCGGTCAAATACCGAATCCACTGGTTAAGATTCTGCCGAATCTGAAACCGAATACAGAATCCTACTCCTATCTTCAATCCATTAACACAGTAAACACATTAATGAAGTAAAGAACGTCAACAGCCTCTAAAATAGTTAAATGTAACAACTTAATGTTGAATTCACACGCTCTTTTCACATCGTAGGAAAGCACATTGCTATCGCCAGATGAGTGACAATTTTGTTTGGAAATTTTACGCTAACCAGTGTATGATGAAGGCATGTTGGGTGGGTGAAATTAGAAAGCTAACGTTAGCTAACGAGCAGCAGTGGGCCGTTCGGTCGCTCCGCTCCCACTGTAGGGAGCTGTCATTTGCCGAGAGAACATCTAACAGCCCTGGAGAGGCACTGTCTGGTTAACACAAGTTTTTAGCTGTGACTGTCCTTCCTTTGCCGTACCTGGGGTTGCTGCGTTTTGGCTGCTGTCTGTGGATTCTGTGGATGTGCGGCTCGTATTCTTTTGGATGTTTCATGCGCAGGTGTTTTGGCAGCGCCACTGTTGTCTGTTGTTTGGGGTCCTTGCCGCCATAGGTCGGCACTGCGGGTTGGGCGTGTGGCTCGGCTTGGGTCGCCTTCTTTTGGCTGGGGGTGCTGCCGGGCGGTGCTTTTTCTGCTCGCGAGTTCCATTTTCTCACAGCTGACTGCATTGACGTAAACACCTTCCCGTTATCAACGGTGGCGTCATTACGTCGTCCAGCGCGTGTAATGCAAGCGTAGGGTTTGGTTTGGTGGAAAAAAATTCTAAGGTTCGGCGGAAACCGAACCCAATATTTGGCCGAATCCTGGATTCGGTGCATCCCTAGTCACTATGTTGTAGTGTAACTGCCCTGTCTTTTGTTGTGGTTGTATTTGTCAATTGCCACATATATAACAAAACTAACTAAATTAACTAATGGGGGATATTATATGTCACACACTTTTTAAATGGACTTGCAGCACTAAAGTACATGGAGCTTTTGACTGTTCAGGTAAAATCCCTGCAGTTACGTGCATATGAGTTACCATGGCTACCAACTGTACCAACTTTAACAGTACTTTAGCTTTTGAAGTCATGCTAAAATCGTATTTATACTTTCAAAAAACACTGTGGTTGGTCCGTTTCCTTTCAGACAACAAATGCAGAGCACCCATAGACTGTAAAAATAGCATCTGTGACATCACCCATTGGTTTGTGGACTGCCGTTTTGAAGCCTTGAGTTTGGCAATACGGGCGCCATCTTGGTTTTTTGCAACTGGATATTACGACTTTTGAAGAATGAGTGAAGCTGGGGAGGATGACGCAGCCAAGCTAGTGTTGTTTATTGTTACAATGGCACTGTGCTAAGCTAAACGTTTAAGAGGGAAAGTTTTCAACCCTTCTGAAGCGAGTCATCCAGTGGAGATTGACCGGCGGGTAAACGCGGACCTCTAGGTACTGCCGCCATTCATCTGCATGTACGTCAGTACAGAAAATCAAACTTTCCCTCAAATGACCAGTTAACACTTGGTTGGCATAATGCTGAACAAGACATTTTAGGAGAATACAATTTTAAAGCTATTTTAATATACACAGTGCCATGGATATGCATTGTTAAGCCTGACAGGTCTTGACAGGTTCCCACGCCCATAAGGCATCCACTGCTTTATCGTCAATTTTAAAATAAATGGGACTATAATTTACAAAATGAACATCATGCTGTATTGAAGACGACTTGAAACTAGCATTAAAGGCCATACACTCATTATGAAAATGTTTACTGAGGTAATAAATCAAGTGAGAAGAAGACTTCTATAGAAACTGAGGTTTTTTTTGCAACCAGTGGAGTCTCACCACCTTATGGAAATTAGATAGAATGCAGAACGGTGCTAGCCTGGAAATCCAGACCCAAATCCGAAAGATTAAAGGTCTGGCATTGAGTAATGAAAATGGCCCAACTCGAGGGGCGGCACCAAGCATGCATTTGAAAATCTCACTGCACGCAATTAATTAAGAAGATTAAACTCTTGCCATATCCAGTCGGCAAAACAGCAAAAACGTCCTTCTTGCAAAGGAACGATTCAAGTGCCATCTTCTGTTCCTCTTTTAGATAAAAAACCAAGTCTAATTTGTTCATGACTTCGAAGTCGCAGCGCTGTCGTCATTTGTTTAGCTCGCCTCTGGCCCGCCTATATCAGATACACCGATGTGATTGGTGCAGTTTGGCTACAAGGGCATAGTTAATGAGCATCCTTATTGAATGCCAGAGTGGCTCGCTGGGCAAATTCAAATTGTGCTCTCGCGAGAACTCTGGATTTCCAGGGTAGAACGGTGCAGGTGCAGGTTTTGAAAGCTTTCAAACCAGACCAATTGAACACAGAGCACTACATGCACCATAGTTTGTTTTAACCAAACCAAACAAATACTGTAAAGTGTGAAAGTACCGTCAAAGTGGTTTATACTTTGGCGGTGCAACCTGCTGCCTCAAAACAATTTACTCTCACTCACAAATTGCTTCACTGACACAGATTGAAACCATTTCTCAATATCAAAAACCACAGATTCAGGTTTTCTGGACAAGTAATAATGTGGCCACACTATACATCTTCTGTCAGAAAACCCACTTTATGTTAATTGCCACAGAAACTGATAGAGAGAGAACAGGCATCCCATGTTCCAAATGGCGCATATCTCATGGAATGGAAACTCCTTGAATATTAATGTATTTCCACTACATTTTTCTCATCGACCGTTGGGAGATCAACCAGAGCTCATATGCCCGTGAGATGTCTGTCTGGCTTTAGCTGAGATGCATTCAAACACGCGCACACGCACACAAATACACACTGGAGATGTAGAGGAGAAGCTGATCAGCAGCATAGTGCGGGGAAGGCATTCCAATGGGACTAATTAAAGGGATGGAACAGACTGCAGAACTCATCGGAGACCACCACTCTTTCTCCAACTCTATCGCTTTCTCTTCTAACTCTTCCTTTCTATCTTGCTCCTATGTGTTCGGTTAATGAAAGCTACATTATCAAGGGTTATAGGATTCAATGCTGCTATCTAGCCCCTTGTCATATCGGCGGATATGCTCGAAGTAGTTGACGTCTAAAGTACCGGAAGGGGCTGCATGCAGACATTTTCTCAACATGTATGCATGGGAACAGCATGCAGACAGATGTAATCAACTGTGAACACAATTGTTTTCAAGTTAGCATGCAATCAGTTTTCAAATAGTTATTTTGGTTTATCAAAAAAAAGTGTCTGTGTGTGTGTGTACGAGTCACTATCGGCTGCTGAGTTTGATACTGATGGAGAGTCAAGCTGTTTAGATGTTATTGATCAGAACCCTGTGTTCCTGAGCAGACACACACACACACACACACACACAGTGCGTGGCACTATCTTTGTGGGGACCCATCATTGACATAATGCATTCCCTAGCCCCTTACCTTAACCATCACAACTAAATGCCTAACCTTAACCCTTACCCTCACCCTAACCATAACCTAATTCTAACCCTAATCCTAAAACAAGTCTTAACCCTCAACAGACCTTTAACCTTGTGGGGTCCAGCATTTTGGCCCCACAAAGCTGTCCGGACCCCACAAGTATACTGTATTCCCGGTTTTTGGACCCCATGAATATAGTTAAACAAAACACACACACACACACACACACACACACACACACACACACACACACACACACACACACACACACACACACACACACTCCTCCCCCCTCCTTTCTCTCTCTCTCTCTCTTTTCCTGCTCCTTTCTGAATCCATTTCTATATCACACACCCACTCATTTCTGCGGCAGACAGACCCAACAGCCAGCCAAAATAAAGTGGCAGTGCATCATCACAAACACTGCTGTGTGTCTAAATGAGCTGGAGAGAAAGCAGGCCACGTCTCTTGCTTTGTCTCCTAATTATTTACTAGCTGAGCATAGGTGTGGACAGGATGAGGAGGAGGAGGGAGGATGGGAGGAGAGGATATAGGAGTGAGAAAGAATGTGAGAAAAGACAAAAACCGACAATAACGCGTATATGTGTATGATTCTGTGTGTTTGATGCCCTCTAACCAGAGAAAGCCTTGGCTCAGCTGTTTGGCTCACATGACTCACACACCCAGAACTCAAGCTGGGCTTAACACACACACACACACACGCACGCACGCACGCACGCACGCACGCACGCACGCGCACGCACGCACGCACGCACACGAACACATGCACAAATAAACAGAGCAGCACATACTGAGAACCAACTAGGCATGTGTATAATCTCATCTGCACTGAGTTAATCTGCACAGACTCTCACACAAACCGGGAATTTTTTTTTTTACTTACATCATCACATATCTGCTCAAAAGTATTTCACACAATTTGTTTTCCCTTTGCTGTCTCACTGGAAAAGTAAATCAACCACCATAAAAAGTATTGAAAGGGTGACGTCACACTAAATCTACTTTTGAGTTATTATATCACACTTCCCGGTCTAGTGTGCATTGTAATGACAGCTTAAAAATGACTAATGCTGCAAAATAAATAAATAAATGAAGTACAAGGCAACATCAAGTTCACTCCAATCTGGGCTTCACATCAAGAAATCTAAAGACAAAAATCCACTCTTGGAGGTGCAAAGATCAATATGCAATACAGAGTAGTAGTGTTAATCGTTTATGGAGTTGAACTGAAGTGTATGAAGTGAAATCTACATCCTACCGACTATTCAGATGCACCCACTTCCTGTTTATTTTCATGGCATGTTCACGCTAAAAAGGGTTGTAACGTTTCTCCTAATTTTGTATCTTAGTCTCACATGTTTGCTTTTGCTTCGAGAGCCTCCTGCTGTTATTATGTATTCACACACTTGCTTAAATGCCTTCCAATATTCCATCCAGATTCTGTATAGTAATAATATTCAAAATGTGCATTATTCCAACTATCTTCTCTCCCCAAGAATTATCTCTCTATCCTGCCAACACACACACACACACACATAAAAAACACAAACACACCGCACTCACACTTACATCTTCCTCAAAGCAGTAAATAGGATGGTATTGAGACATTAGTTAGAGTTATGGGGGGCACCTGGCCACTGCAGCAAAATGTTATAGGGCCTATAGGCTGATGATACCACTGTCTCCCTATCTGTGATACAGTCCTGGACACAGACACGGACACAAACGCACACAAACTAACACACACACACACACACACACACACACACACACACACACACACACACACCTTATTGACAAAACACAATTTCCCTGAGGCCTGTACTACGAAGCAAGATTTGGCATTAACGAGGTAACTTCACGTTCAACCCAGGGTTTTCTGTACCACGAAGGTGGATCACTTGTTACCAGGTCCAATCCAATTTTATTTGCTCTCACGTCGCTTCACCTGCCAGGGTTGCAACTGAAATAAAAGGCTAAAGCAACGACAGTTTATGGAAAGCGCAATTGTAATTATGGCATCTAGTGCCCAACTGATGGGGAAGATATTGATAAGCGTTGTGATTTACGCATTTACAACGTCGGCTATTTTTTGCCAGCTTTCCTCCTGTTTAAGGAAGTGGCAACTATATTGCGTTTTGCCTGCAAAACCGTGTCTGTGTTCTTCATATTTATGTAGAATTATAATTTGCTCTTCTTATATACAATATGCGGCTCTGGTAGATGTTTGCGATTGGTCGTGCTTTACAGAATACAGAATCCTACTCCCATCTTCAGTCCATTAACACAGTAAACACATTAATGAAGTAAACAACGTCCACAGTCTCTAAAATAGTTAAATGTAACAACTTAATGTTGAATTCACACGCTCTTTTCACATTGTAGGAAAGCACATCGCTATCGCCAGATGAGTGACAATTTTGTTTGGAAAATTTACGCTAACCAGTGTATGATGAAGGCATGTTGGGTGGGTGAAATTAGAAAGCTAACGTTAGCTAACGAGCAGCAGTGAGCTTTCTCCGCTGGATTGGGAAACCCTGGGTTGATTGAACTACAGTGAGGCAAAAAAGTATTTAGTCAGCCACCAATTGTGCAAGTTCTCCCACTTAAAAAGATGAGAGAGGCCTGAAATTTTCATCATAGGTACACTTCAACTATGAGAGACAAAATGAGAAAAAACAATCCAGAAAATCACATTGTAGGATTTTTAATGAATTTATTGGTAAATTCCTCGGTAAAATAAGTATTTGGTCACCTACAAACAAGCAAGATTTCTGGCTCTCACAGACCTGTAACTTCTTCTTTAAGACGCTCCTCTGTCCTCCACTCGTTACCTGTATTAATGGCACCTGTTTGCACTTGTTATCAGTATAAAAGACACCTGTCCACAACCTCAAACAGTCACACTCCAAACTCCACTATGACCAAGACCAAAGAGCTGTCAAAGGACACCAGAAACAAAATTGTAGACCTGCACCAGGCTGGGAAGACTGAATCTGCAATAGGTAAGCAGCTTGGTGTGAAGAAATCAACTCTGGGATCAATTATAAGAAAATGGAAGACATACAAGACCACTGATAATCGCCCTCGATCCAGGGCTCCACGCAGGATCTCACCCCGTGGGGTCAAAATGATCACAAGAACGGTGTGCAAAAATCCCAGAACCACACGGGGGGACCTAGTGAATGACCTGCAGAGAGCTGGGACCAAAGTAACAAAGGCTACCATCAGTAACACACTACGCCGCCAGGGACTCAAATCCTGCAGTGCCAGACGTGTCCCCCTGCTTAAGCCAGTACATGTCCAGGCCCGTCTGAAGTTTGCTAGAGAACATTTGGATGATCCAGAAGAGGATTGGGAGAATGTCATATGGTCAGATGAAACCAAAATAGAACTTTTTGGTAAAAACTCAACTCGTCGTGTTTGGAGGAGAAAGAATGCTGAGTTGCATCCAAAGAACACCATACCTACTGTGAAGCATGGGGGTAGAAACATCATGCTTTGGGGCTGTTTTTCTGCAAAGGAACCAGGACGACTGATCTGTGTAAAGGAAAGAATGAATGGGGCCATGTATCGTGACATTTTGAGTGAAAACCTCCTTCCATCAGGGCATTAAAGATGAAACGTGGCTGGGTCTTTAAGCATGACAATGATCCTGTGGTATCTGAAGGGCCTATAAAGTCTGTATAAAGCTCAAATGTGTTGAGACATTAGGAGCATTGTGTTAGTGATGTAAGTCTAATGATTTTCCTCTCAGTGGAGTGATGTGTTGAAGAGGATGTTCTATGTGAGTCTGTGATTGAGGGCTGAGTGGGATCAATGTTTTTATGTGTAGTGTCGGAGCCCCCCAAAGAGACTCTGACCTCAAAGGGTCTTAGACCTTTACTTGCCAACTCAAATCTGTTTACTTTATCTAACATGTTACCTAAATGTACCCTTTATAAGCCTGCTCTTGCTGAAGCAAGAGAGAGTGCATTTTTGGGCTGTGACTCTCCGGGTTCTGCAGAACTCGTCATGATGCTGAAAACTTGATGTAATAAACCTTTTTATAATCAAGGATCAGTGTCAGCAGAGTTCCTTTCCACACATCGGCAACGCAGCACTGCAACAATATACGACAATCCCAAACACACCGCCTGGGCATCGAAGGAGTGGCTTCGTAAGAAGCATTTCAAGGTCCTGGAGTGGCCTAGCCAGTCTCCAGATCTCAACCCCATAGAAAATCTTTGGAGGGAGTTGAAAGTCCGTGTTGCCCAGCGACAGTCCCAAAACATCACTGCTCTAGAGGAGATCTGCATGGAGGAATGGGCCAAAATACCAGCAACAGTGTGTGAAAACCTTGTGAAGACTTACAGAAAACATTTGACCTCTGTCATTGCCAACAAAGGGTATATAACAAAGTATTGAGATGAACTTTTGTTATTGACCAAATACTTATTTTCCACCACAATTTACCAATAAATTCATTAAAAATCCTACAATGTGATTTTCTGGATTTTTTTTTTTCTCATTTTGTCTCTCATAGTTGAAGTGTACCTATGATGAATTACAGGCCTCTCTCATCTTTTTAAGTGGGAGAACTTGCACAATTGGTGGCTGACTAAATACTTTTTTGCCCCACTGTAGTTGTTAACCACCGTCGTGACACAGGTTATGCGGGTCCGCGGTTGTTAGGGTTAGTGAAGCCGGGTAACTGAAATAAATCCAGGGCATGTTGATCTTGATTTGTAGTACAGGCCTCTGGTGGAGAAAGAGTGTGTTTGTCTGTCCTACTCAGTGCTCAGAATACAAAATGCTTTAATCATATGCATCCCTGCTCACCACCTCGATGCAAACACCTGCCAGCATTTGCACAAAGAGAGGGACGCGATCAAAAGATTGTGTTTATTCATCATTGTTTGCATCCTATACCTAGAGTAATATAATGAACAAATAAAATCCATTATTATAATTACATTGCTAACTAATAACAAAACAGACTCCTTGGTTGGTTTAGTTTTTTTATTAGACTGTTTTTATTAGCCTTTTGTTCTTATAAAAATGCATTATTGTTTTCATTAGGTTTATTGTCTTGTTTGTGAGTTTTTGTGTGCATCAGACAGACATTTGTCAGACCTGAGAAGGGTTGTAAAAGCTTTGCACTGCTTTGGTTTGGATTACAGTACTCTTTACTCTCAACATATGCTATCTATTTGTAACCATCTAAATATACAAACACATACACAGTAGTTAATCACTGGACAGCAACAATGTAGAACATATCAACAGAACTTGGCTCATCTTTGTTTTTGACATTGTTTTCCTGTTCGCTGATATAAGATAGAGAATTAAACAGTTTCCAAACCTACAAGTAATGACAGTCTCCTAACTTCATCCTTCAGCCCTCTGTTTTTCTCTCCTTGTCTCTCCCTCTCTCTCTGAGTCACCATCTCCCCTTCTGTTTTGAATGTATTTATAGTAAACAATAATTTTCTCGGGGCGGCCTCTAGGTCACCCAGTAAGAGCATTTGCCCCATGTTGGCTGGGTCCTGCCTTGCGCAGGGTTTGAATCTGACCTGCTGCCCTTTGCTGTGTGTCATCCCCCATTTCTCTCCCCCTTTCATGTCTATCCACTTTCAAAAACTTAAAAAATAATAATAATTTTCTCTGTGTAATATTCTTATCTGTATTGTAGGGTATGTGTGAATGTCTATATGTTTTTATCTTAGACGGTTATCTAAGGTTTAAACATTTGTGCTTTAACAAGACGAAAGAGTCTACAGCCATGCTATTGGCTCTGTGAGATTGTGCTAGCTAAATGCTAAGATGCTCACAATAACAATGCTAACATAATGTTTACTATGTTAACAGTCTTAGTTCAGCGTGTTATGATGCTATTATTTGCTAATTAGCACTGAACACAAGGTACAGCTGAGGCTGGTGGGAATGTTATTAGTTTTGCAGGTCATTAACCAAAGAATTTTGACCTGTTGATGGCACTATATGAAAAGTCAGAGAATCACCAACATTATTAAAAGTCAGGGGTCGCTTAAATTATTAGAATTCATTGTCTGGGAATCACAAATGTCTGTACAAAATAAGAAATTTTGTTCCAATCAATGAAGTAGATGTAGAGATATTTCACTGTCAACAGATCACCAGTCATTAGGATTTATCTGCTAGCATGGCTAAAAAAGCTGTAATAAGGAACATATCTGCATTTACGTAGGCCTACCACCAACAGTTGACAAAAGTCATGCAATGTACAATGTACTCTTTTGTTTATGTGTGTTTTTGTTTCTCTCTAGCAGAATGCGGGAACGGGGTCCTAGCATTTGCGGAGTAGGTGTGTGGAGCCTACTGCTGTCCCTCTGTCTGGCCTCCCTCACACAAGCACACAGGAGCCACACAGGTAGGTAGATGTATGTCCAATCATGTGTGTGTTTATGTGTGTGTGCAGTACATATTCCTGTCACTTGTCTGTGGGCAGCATTCATGGTATTGTGTGTATATTTAGTGCATTACCACTGCAGGCAATTTCTTTTCACGTGTTGTGAAGTTGGAATGAATAGGCTGTGTGCCACCCGAAGGAATGCAGAGGTCGGATTCACAATAAAATCCAAGACACACAGAGGCTGGTTGCCAGAAAGAACACACAAAAAGTTCTTTAATAAAAGGAAAGGGAATATGAGTAATCCAACAAGAAAGGTCTTTTCAGTTCAGGGGCTTTCACGTCTTTGCAGTCCCCATCAGAGTGGGGCGTCTCTCCAAAATGCCGGTAGGTTACAGCACACATAGCGAGCAGTAAGCCTTATGGATTAGAAATCCCTGGCTGCGTGATACCCCTCCCATGTGAGCCAAGTGGCTGAGTCACTAGCATGATTGAGCCCAGAGGCCTCTTACTGCTTTCCAGTTCATTTCTCATGTGAAGGTTGGGTATCTTCGCCTCTCGGCTTTATAATGATCACCTGTGTGTGACACTAAAAATTACCTTCCTTTGGGGAAAAAAGCTTTCATAGAGAGCACGACGTACCTGCTGCCTGTATATAAATACAAGCTTTTTATGTGCCGGAGGTCGTGCTGTTTAGTTACATGGAGTCCTGGGTTGGAAGTATGAATATGAACGCCTCTGTGTATCTGTGTGAAGCTTTTAATATTTAGAATATGTTGAAAATGTGTCAGAGGTGAAACTCCATGTTCATTATTTTTGGCTGTATGTCATGCATTTCATTATCATGTGATACTTTTGTTGCAGTAACTGTATATACACATTGAGAGTAAATTGACAGTTTATAAGGTACAACCAATGTTATCCAATACAAAAAACCTAGACACTTGATGACTTGATGAAACTTACACTCAGTGGCCACTTTAACAGGTATACCTTTATACAGTACATTCAAATACAACTGAGGTTTTCATTATTTTTTTTAACATTAATGTTATGGCTGGTGATGGTATTGTACTGGACTGCATTATATTCAGAGGTGTTTCTAATATTCTGCTCCTCTCTTGTATGTAAATATGGAGGACAAAAAAACCCCACCTCTCATTCATTGTAGTTGTAAATGAAGAAAAGGAGTTTGAAATTAATCTGTTATGGGACAGGGAGCCGGTGGAGGTGTCATTACAGTATACTGTACTAAAAGATATTTAAAATATTTTGTCCAACCATATTATGCCAATGGAGGTGGATAAAATCAATCTGTCTGTCTTTTGATTAATAAAAACAAAAATCCATGTGTTGATTACATCAGCCGAAATTGCACCTGAAGCCATGTGGTCCTCCTCCAAGTTACTTTTGCAACAAAGATGCAGAAACGTTACAGACATGGTCAATAAGCTAGTAAATGTTAGCAAAAAGAAGACAGAACCAGGGATGTGACTAACATGCTAAAAAACATATCTGACCAAAGTAAGTAATGGACAATGACAAATCACCTAAGGATACGACGAGGAAGTGATGATAGTGGGTCTTGTCTTTGGTTTAACTACATATGAAAGGCAGTGATGGGCTGAAAATGTTAAGCTCCGCCTTTTGCTTTCACGTTGTGATAAAGTGGCGTGCACCATCTGCCCTTCATCTGAACTGGTTGTCTTTGTCATTGTCGATACAGCGTGTCTAACGTTACTGATGCCAAAGATATTTATACTACAGTCAGTGTATTGTGTGTCTCAACATCTGCCTTGGACGGATGTTCCATTAGTGGATGACTCAAAGGGAAAATGATTGATGAGCTTGAGTCTCTTCTTTAATTCTTTAGAAAGAACGCAGCATCTCAGACGGATCATGAGCGTGTCCTTCGGCATTCTGTTGTTGTTGTTGTTGTTATCACTACTCAGAGACTTAAAGTTTTGTGTGTGTGTGTACAGTATGCGTGTCCTTGCTGAAATGCGAGTACCTACAACCACGTCTTTGTGTGTGTGTGTGTTCTGTTTGTGTGTAAGATTGTCTCTGCTGTTGTCTTACTGCCAGGCATTATCTCCTCTTCTCAGAGAGAGATTTTTGACAAGGCAAGGACAAACATTTTCATAAATGAAAGGATGGTGAAAAGACATGGAGAAAGGACGAAGATGCTCTCTTATTGTGGTGCATCACCGGGCTTTTAGTGAAGTGCTGAGATCTGCACAAAGCAACGAAAACACTGAAACCACCGGGTGAGAGACATGAATGGTAAAGTCACAAGATTAGAAAAAGTTTAGCAGTTTTGCCTTTGTGTCATTGAAGATTGTGTCACGGTTATTTTATCATACTATCCTCTGAAATAGTGGCAGTAATGCTGGTGTCGGTATTTTAGTCTGACACAGTTTTGTGTGTGTGATTGGGCATGTGTTCCGTCTGTGTGCTCACGTTAATGGGCGATTGATTGTAGAGTAAGTTGTAATTAGGGAGTTACAGCGTTATCCAGTTGCAAGTTGTCTGAGTCGGAAAAAACAGACAAGTAATCAGATACTTACTAAATACGATCCCTTAGGTCACTCCAAGGTTGACGCAGGCACGCACGCACACACGCACATGGCATGTAAATAAAACTTAATTGTAATATAATTGGGCTGAGGGAGTGACTTAAGTCATTCAATTCAGCTCTCATGAAAATGGTAGCCTACTGCATGATGGTTGCTGCCATTACATTCTCCTCTCCTCCTTTCCTTCCTATATCTTAACTGTATTTGTAGCTGTGTTTATACCAAATATAGTGAGTATGTGCGTTAGGGCTAGGTGATATGTTGAATTCGTTAGATTGAATATTATATAATTTTTGCACAATGTGTTAATTGTCTACATCTTGAAAATCAAATTACTATTAAGATGCACAAAAATGTTAAAGTAATGTAGATGATAGAGATCTACATTATTTGTCCTGAGTTACTACAGTCTATGAAGTGAATAGTTACAATACGTGTGCATCTGCCGCAGATTATGAGACTGTCAGGACTCCAGGTGTCTAATTGACAGGAATAGACTGAAAAAAGACACCGATCTGAGCTCAGTTTGTGTGTTATCTGTTGGTAAGAGTTAAAGCCAAACAGCTGACTGCAAATATCCTGATTTTAAGAAACCCAAACAGCAAGAGCAAATTAATTGTGTGCAGATTTGAATGCTAAAACTAATTTAACTGACAGCCAATAGCTGTATATTAACCTGTATTTCTTTTTATATGCATACCGGTCTTGCAGGTGGTTCAGATTTATTATTATTCTTGCTCGACTGTCTTTCACGTGTAGTCCTAAAAAGATAAGTTTCAATCATGTTTTAGTTTCCTGCATTTTTCAGGGAAAAATGAATTACCCATCATCGTCATCATTTCATTATTTTGTGTGTGTGTGTGTGTGTGTGTGTGCGTGTGTGTGTCTGTGTGTGTTCTTGCCACCAGCTCAAGAGGCAAGTGCTGACAAGACAGCTGTGGCGACCTCAGGAGGAAAGTCAAGGGGGCTGAGAAGTGGCAAAAGAAGTCTCAGCATGCGTATGTGTGTGAATGTGTGTGTGTGTACGTGCCTACCTAGCTTCTGCTCACTTTTTGTTCTCTCCTTTGCCATCCGTGCCTCTCAATCTGTTAAACCATCCATTCTCATGTCTTTTTCTCTTATTCACATGATTTATCACTACAGAACTGTGTGAAAATTACAGGCTTTATACCTAGACCACAGAGCTCTGACACTCTTAGTGGACTACAGATATCCTGCAATGAAGAGATCTTATTTGTAGATAATGTCTTGGACCATGGTTAAACGTCTTAGTGGATTTGCCAATAGTCTTGGAAAAACAGCTTTGCTTGGATTTTGAAGTAAAGCGGAACGGCGATTATGCTGATCACTTTACCACACAGTGTTGAGTCATTGATTCTCAGTCTATAGGCTGCAATTCCCATACATCGACACTGATTAGAGGCTGGTAAGAATTGAACTTACTCTGAAAGGCATTCTCTCTGCCAAGCAGGAGAAATTGAGATGTAAGGACAAATATGTATAGGTATGCTAAGACGCATTTGCTAAACCACTCTCACACAAGCTCAGAGGGACATGTGCAGTCAGTCAGGCACACACACAGGCCTGCAGTAAATACACACAGTATGACACACACAAACACATGCAAACACGCTTACATGCGTGCCCACTCAAAGAGGCTCTCTAGTGTGATGTGCAGAGACAGGCTGTTTGCTTTCCTTAAAGGCTACTCCACAGTAAAGCTGCACTCCATGTTCGCTGTACAGCATGACTCCATGTGGTGAAATGTTCATGCTGACAAGCATTCCCTACCACTTTTAATTCACCGGTCAAGAGATGGAGAGAGCTTGTTTATGTTCATGTATGTGAAAAAGAGAAAGAGAGGCCACATTAATGAAATCAACTAACTATTAGAAATTAGACAGATTATCAAAATAGCACATTTTTTGTCACTCTTACAGTATTGCAATTCTTCTTGGATAAACCACCACAGCATGCTGAGAAATTATGTCCATATTGCACCTCACGATTCACGTCGAATTAATGTTGAGTGTTAATGCAGGAAGTAGTAAGGGTGTAGAGATCGGGGTGGTGGACAGGAGGTACATCCAACTTTTATTCAGGAGACTGGAGTTAATGTTAATAGTAACCACCATCTTTCCAGATGTAGTTTCCAATATTGAAGAAAGCAACAGTTGTAAAACATTTGGCATTGGATGTAAAGAAACGTTGCCAAATGTAAACCGGGGTTTGCAGAATATCGATGTGCTTGTCTGGTGATAGGGATGAGATGAAGTTGTGATATGTTGTTTTGTGGTGCTGAAGAGGAGAGGTTTCCCTCTTTCACTGTAGACATTTGAATTGTGCTGCTTTTTTGGCAATTTAGCGTTTTGCCAGTTCATGGCTGTGACATTTGAATGCTGATACACATCTCCATGTGGCTGTGTTTGTGTGTGTAAGAATGCTCAGACTCACATCGTGCACATTGGTACTACACACTGTTGTGTGTATAATAAACTCTAGTAAGCTCTTCCTAAGACAGTAAATACATATGGTATGTCAATTGTTACTTTAAAAAAACAATATTCAAAAATGAGATATACTAAAATTCAGCTATTCTTGCCTTGCGGCAATATAAAGATAAGCTTTTTCTATTCACACAATAAAACAGTTCATATAAACAAATTGAACAGAAATTGCCTTTGTTGAGTGTCATGAACCTCCATACAATATGAAGAGCATGACAGTTAGAGCATGTGAGTGGTGTAGAATATAGAGAGGGATTTGATTTGATCACTCAAAAGTGAGTGTGACTTTTACAGCATGGAGTCTCTTAGGAACCACATTTGTCATGGGATACTACGTGCTATACTGCTGTGAGGACTGTTTGCCTCCATCCACACCTCCCGCACCTGTGTTGCCAGATCAGGTGACGGGGACCGAGGGAGAAATTAATAAATTAGACTGTAAACCTGCAATCTTATTCTAAATCATCTAAAAACATAGAAATTGTTTTTGCCAATTCATAGTAAACACACACCTTAGACCCAGACTATTGTTCTGCTAGCTACTACTGTACAACTCATTAGCTAATATAGTCAAGTGCAGTTTTACAAGAAGAGAACAGAGATTTTTGAAACCGTATATATACCCCAAAATTATTTTTATAATACAGATAAGACATATTTTTGACTGAATAATACAGGGATGGAAAAAAGAACAAAAAAAATAATCTTTATTTCACTATGTATTTAAAATGTAATGTAGCTTATCCCAAAGTGCATGCCTCAAGAAACCCCAGAGCAAGATCATATCCTCTTATTAATAAAACAGGTGACATTAACTACAATTAATGTAAATAGGATACATACATACATTGTAAACATAAGAAAAAAAGACTATAACAAAATTGCCATTTTAAAAACCCAGTTAACTACACAAACACGGCACCACTTCTGCCATGCAGTACATATACTCAATTACTGTATTACTGTACTGTACTGAGGTACTTGAGGTACTACTTGAGTATTTATCCTATTTGTGCGATTGTATACTTTTATACCCTGGCAGGGTCACCCAAGCCGATCAGGTCGAAGGGTAGAGACCAGACAAAGAGCGTTCCCACTGGCCCTCCGGGTTGGGGGTTGGGCGATGGGCTAACTACCCGTCCCCGGGAAAATAAACTGGTTACAGAAACCGAAAGTATGGAAACTCTACCTCTGACTGACCGAAACCTAACTGACGACCCACAAGTGGGATGTATGAACCGCCTGAGGCAAACTCATCAGAGACCCCAGGGGGTGAAATGTCTGCTGAAGTTGAAGTCAAGCACGATAATTGGATGCTGGAATGTCAGAACACTATACCAAACTGGAAAATTGGCACAACTGACCAAAGAAATGCAGCGCTGCATCAGTCAAGTTGTTGTATTTCTCTGCGTGTTTAATTCAAATTCAAATTATAATCCTTTAACACAGCGATCTGTTCTCCGCAAACTATGCACATGGCTTTACCTTTGACTTCAGTAAATAAATACTTAGAAGTCCATGTTTGATTAAAAACTCGGCACTCTGTATCGACCTCTCTTTCTTTCCCATGAGCTGACATTTTTTAGGGATAACAGCTCATTCACGTCCATGCTAATATCCCTCACCCAGTTCGCGGCTCGCCGACACATCCATGGGTCCGACACATTGCAGTTCTTCTTCTACTTCTTTTTAATTACAACTTGCAACCAGAGAAGAAGAAGCTGCATACATTCGCACAAAAAAAAGAATGCCCAGGTCTGGTGCATTAACAGTCTATGATCAGGGGTCCATTTCAGAAAGCAGGTTTAGTGAAAACTCTGAGTTTGTTAACCCTGAGATGAGGGGAACTCTGGGTTTTCTGTTTCAGAAAGGGAGGTTAATCAAACCTGAGAGAGAGGGGTAACTCCAGCCCGTTTCAGAAAGAGCGGTAACTTAACCTCAGAGTCAGTTACTATGGTAACTGAGTCTGTGAACCTGACCTGGTCGGGATCAGGTTTTCTTCAAGAAACCCCGAGTTTCTCTCAGTCTCCTTCCTCTGACACAGCACGCTTTCATTTCCTCATTCATTCATTCAGTCTGTATCAGGCGCATTTTAGCACAGTTTATTTGCATGAATAAAAAAACTTATTGGTTTATGACAGATTATAAAACGTTTTTTTCTCAAACATTGCATGTCCTTTTGTCAACGATCCCGTTGATGAAAAAGCTGTATTACTTCACAGAGACTTCATGCCAGGAGATGATATTGTCCCGACTAGATGCATTTTCATTTCCACATAACCAATATGAGAGGTATTTTCTTCACAGTCGATCAGATATATACCTTATCCGTCCCATATCACTAATATCCACCATCGTGGACATGCTTTTACATCCCAGCAGATTCTTTGTGTCTCACATTTGTTATTATTGCTAACGGTAGTTTTCTTTTTCAGAAGAGTGAGACTCGCTCTGAAATGTTTTTTTTAACTTTTTTGTAGTGTTCCCTGGACACAAACCAGTGAGAGCCATTAAAAAGAATGAAATTATTATAAATTATATTTCTGTTAATGATCATGGTGCTGCAGGCTCAGAATAGAGGGTTTTCACCGACGTCACATTCTGGGCGGTAACCTGGATGCGCGGCCTTGTTGGAGGCACTCGGTGTAAACAACTGAATGGAGTAATGGAGTATTGTGTACTTTGGATACTTTAATACTTTCTGTCTAAACAAAAGAAAAGCTCATCAAAACACGTCCAAGATGCAAAGGCATGGAAGGACTTGGACCACAAAAAAAGGCGCGATATTTTGAGAAATTAGTTTACTGGCAGTGCAGAAGTTGGCTCCCTCTTCTTGGATCCATGGCGACCCGGTGATTCTTCCTTCAGTTGCATATCCAGATATAGTCAACTACCTGTTTTTTTCGCCGCGCCCATACACAGCGGAAGACCTTAAATCCTACAAAAGTTTGGAGGCTAATAATCAGATGGTGTGTGGATGGGTGAAGGAGACGCAGTACCAAGTCATTAACGACCGTTGTGTTGTGAAGGCCAAAGTAAGTAATGCAATAATGTCTTTAATCAACCTAACCTTAACTGTATGATATCATTGCGATACCCAAGGTGTAGCCAAGTGATTCTCAATCGTTTATTTTCAGTTCAAAGACCGAACAAGACAGATTTTTCCCTCGTAGCTTCCGGTTGAGCTTTGCCAACCACAAGTGCCTCCTTTTCTCTGATAACTTCTGGCATTCCTCTCCCTGGTTTTTAATAACTTTTGGAAGTCGATAATATTCCAAATGTTTTTCTCGGTCTGACCTATTGGTACAATCTAAAACACGGCAATAATTAACCATTTTCCTTGACACCGTTCGGGATTTACTTCAGTGCCTGTGCTTTGTGGTCTGATGACGCGTCTAATGACGCGTCGTGAAAACCCTCTATGGGATTAGCTTACTTTTTCGCCCGCAGGATTGCACCTACATGAAATTATAGGTGTAATACCATTCCAGTTTTCACCAGTAATATTATAGGTTACCTGTGATTTAAATATGAAATTAATACACTGTCAATGCTTAAGCATTGACTCGAGCAGCAATGTTCTCCCACACCAATACTCTCTCTTTTACAACAGCCGCTGTGTTGCTTTTTTAACGAAATACATGTTCAAACTCGCTGTATGTGCACGTGTATTTCGGCTGACCAGTTTGTTTGTGGTTGTTGCCATGGTGAATCGTAGTATCATGGCTCCATTCATGCTGCCTTTTTATTGTGATGCACGCGCTTAGCTCTGAGTCAACCTACTCCGAGTTGATTGAACCAACTCAAATCAGCTGTTCTGGAGTTTCCCATCTCAGGGTAAATCAACTCAGATATCAGAGTTAGGCTCAGAGTTTGTTAAACATCCTTCCTGAAACGGACCCCTGGTGTAGTTGTTCCGGACGCAATTTTTTTTTTCTTCCTTTCGGTTTTCGTTAGTCAAAGTTGTTTTTTTTTTACTCAGTAACGGATGGGTTTTGTAATGTAGCGAAATACAATACTTCACTCAAAATGTAATCAAGTACATTTTAAAATACCGATTTTAAAAACTACTTGAAAAATACAAAATACACAACAAAACTACTCAATACAGTAACGTGAGTAAATGCATTTAGTTACTTTCCACCTATGCATACATGTACGCATCCCCCCACACACCATACACAGCCAGGTAGCCTATCTAATGGCTGGAATCCACACAAAACTGGTATACTCTTAGCAGTGTAAAATGTGCTACTTTTCTATATTTAAAATATATTTATTTTCACACTGCCACCCGATGCACTGTATGTAATTTTGTTCAGTACACACTAAGTCATGGAGGTTATTGTGAGCAACACCCACAAATTAATGTTTTTTTTTTTTTTTATCATTTCTGATATTTTTATCGCCTTTATCCAAAGCGACTTCCAATTAAGTGCTTTCAACCCTGAAGGTGCAAACTCCAGACAACAAGTAGTATATATCTTTTATGTTATGAGGTGTAGTCGGAAGAGATGTGTTTTTAGCCTTCGGTGGGATTTCATTGAGTGATTAGTTGTCCCTCGCAAGCAGGTTGGCTGATGCAAAGAGGAGTGGGCAGGTTGGGGTATAGGGTTTGACCATGTCCTGGATGTATGCTGGGGCTGATCCGTTCGTGGCCCTGTATGCAAGTACTAGTGTCTTGAATGGTGTGTGGACATCCAAGAAGAAATGTCAGTCAGACAGGCCGAGATACGTGCTGCTACTTGAGTTTCAGACTCCGGAAAGGAGAGAATTAGTTGGGGGTCATCTGCGTAGCTGTGATAGGAAAAGCTGTGCGAGTGAATGACAGAACCGAGAGAGTTGGTGTACAGAGAGAAGAGGAGTGGACCCAGGACTGATCCCTTAGGAACCCCAGTTTTGAGTGGGCAAGGTTCTGAGATAGATCCTCTCCAAGTTACCCAGTAGGTTCGGTCTGTCAGGTAAGATGTGAGCAAAGAGAGCACAGAGCCTGAGACACCCAGATCCTGGAATGTCTAAATGAGGATCTGGTGGTTTACTGTGTCAAAGGCAGCAGAAAGGTTCAGAAGGATGATGACTGAAGAGAGAGAGGCTGCTCTAGCGATGTGAAGCTGCTCAGTGACCGCAAGGAGGGCAGTTTATGTTGAGTGGCCAGCCTTGAAGCCAGACTGGTGGGGATCAAGAAGATTTTTCTGGTGGAGATAGGTAGAGAGTTTATTATAAATGGCACACTCAAGAGTTTTGGATAGAAATGGAAGAAGGGAGACGGGTCTGTAGTTATTTACCTCAGACGAGTCGAGTGTTGGTTTTTAGTAGTGGGATCACTCTTGCCTCTTTGAGGGCGTTGGGGAAAAATCCAGTTGACAAGGAGATGTTGATGAGATGGGTGAGGAAAGGAAGAAGGTCAGGAGCAATAGACTGGAGAAGGTGAGAAGGGATAGGATCAAGGGGGCAGGTGGTTGGGCGGGCGGAGGTAATCAAAGTAAGAATTTGATTTGGAGATAGAGGGGTGAAAGAGGAAAGAGTACTGGATGTGATGGATGGTAAGATGATTTCAGCAAGTATGGTGGAGAATGAAGAACATATATGGCATCTGTCTTTTTTACAAAGTAGTTGACAAAGTGGGTTGGTAGGAGGGAGGAGGTCGACTGGGGGAATCTAGGAGGCTAGAGAAGATGGAAAAAAGATTTTTGGGGTTGGAGAAAGGATTAAATTTTTGTTTGATAAAAAGAGCTTTTTGCTGCAGAAATAGAGGCAGCGAAGGAGGAAAGAAGAGACTGATAAGTAAGCAGATCATCTGGGTGTTTAGATTTCCAGCACATCCTTTCCGCTGCCTGTATAGTTGATCTTTCAGCACGCACTGAGTCAGATAACCACTTGGACAGGACTTGCGAGCCTGTCGTGAAGTAAGATGGCAGAGAGAGTTAAGAGAGGAGGATAGAGTAGAGAGGAGAGTGTCTGTGGCAGTGTTGGGAGGCATGAGTAAGAGTCAGATGGAGGGAGGGTTGATAAAGTACATAACGCCACAGAAGAAGGAGAGAGTGAACAAATGTTACGGTGGACAGGGATAGTGTCTCTTGATATGGTTGTGAGCTTAGGAGAGTGGGAGAGAGTAAGAGATGAAGAAATGGTCTGAGGTTTGGGTGGCGTAACAGTGAGGTTGGATGTGGAGCAGTTTCTGGTGAATATGAGATCTAGGTGGTTGCCAGCTTTGTGAATGGGTGGGGAAGGTGAGAGTGAGAGGGCAAAAGAAGAGAGAAGGTGTTAAAAGGCAGTTGACTTCTCTGTCTGGATGTTTAAGTCGCCCAGAAGTACCAGCAAAGGGCCAGTTTCAGGGATGTTTGAAAGAAGGACATCCAGCTCCTTCACAAACTCTCCCAGAGGACCAGGTGGGCGGTAGATAACAACAAGGATTAGTTGTACCGGATGCGTTATGGTAACAGCATGAAGTTCAAAAGAGAGTGGAGTGAACTGTGTCAGTGGGTAGAGAGAAAATCTCCACTTGGGGTTAATGAGTAGGCTTGTATCCCCGCCTCTACCAGTGGGTCTGGGTGTGTGGGTGAAAGAGTAGGCGGAAGAGAGAGCAGCAGGGGTGGATGTGTTGGTCGGTGTAATCCAGGTCTCAGTGAGAGCAAGGAAGTCAAGGGATTGCTGGCTGGAAAAGCCAGAGATGAACTCAGTCTTGCGAGTGGCAGACTTGCAGTTCCACAGGCCACCTGAGCAAGGTGTTGAGTGTGTGTGGAACGGGTGGGATAGGTAAAAGAGGTCGGGTTGCGGAAATGTTGCAAACTTATGCGAGGTTTGTAGTATCTCCGATAGGATACACAGACAGGAATGGAGAAGCAGCACATTTACAGATAAAGACACCGAGCAGTGTAAGTAAGATATTAGATATCAAGAAGATATTAAACCCACTTAACTTCCCACTTAGCCTCCCACGAGGACTCCTGCGTAGACTCCTTTGTCTTTGTCCTCTGAGTCTGCTGAAGCTGCTGCGTCAAGCAAATGCCAATATTAAATACAAGGAGGTGATTGATTGGTGTTGGCTACAGGTGAGGAGGCCCCTAGCTAATCACTCAACAAAATACCTGGACAGTCTTTAAGCACCACTCCCTAACTTCACACTAAGCTAGTCTGATTACCGTAAACAGTTTCAGTCACTTTAAGTAAGACCACAAAATTCTTGCCAAAAAACACAGCAAATCCAGCAAAACACACAGCAGAAGTAGAAGTAGAAGAAGCAGCAGCAGAACCCACAGTAAAAGCAGCAAAGATAAGAGGCAAGCAACAAAAGCAGCAAAACCAAGTAGCAAACAGCAAAAGGCAGCAGAATGAGCAAAATCAGCAGAACAAACACAGTCAATGTAACGTTAAGGCAGCAGATCCATTGACAGTGCGCAGAGAAGCCTAATAAAGTTAAGTACTTATCTTAATATCTAGCTGACTAGTAGTGAGTCTCCTCAGAAGTCAATTGCACTCATATGAAAGGATGAATACTGTGGGCCTACATATGTTAGTGTGATTAAGTGATTTTAAGTGTATGTGAGTGAATATTGGCGTGCAAATAAGTTTCTATGTTCCATTCATTGTCTTGATGCATGGTACGGCCATCATGCAAATGTATCAATTTGGCTGTGGGGAGAGGTGGAGGAGAGTATAGGCGTGAATTGGCGCTTCTCTTGGCGACTGAAAGGGATGATTTTTTTTTTGTGAAAAAAAACATCTATTTAGTTTTCTAAATGTTTTTCTATCATTATGACAATAAAGTAATGTGCAGAATAGAAATTTAGGAAAAGTCAAGGCAGGAGGGAAACATAGCAATACCAATGACCAATTTTTTTTTTTTAACCACTGCCGCCGTGGTTTAAATACATTTTGGAAGCACTATTATGTTGCACACTTAAAGGTACATTTTCACAGTAATTCACAACAATACAGGTACACTGTGGTATGAGAAAAACAAAGTAACAGACACGAAAATGGAAATTTACCCTTACCCATGAGGAACTAAGGACAGAGGGTTTTGTATGCTGTGCAGATTGTAAAGCCCCTTGAGGTGATTTTCTTTATATTGGGCTGTATAAATAAATATACTTGACTTGATTGAGATTGAAGGTAGTTTCATGTGGTCCAAACATTCCATGGCATGTTTAGAAATTACCATTTTGCTCATAGCAAAACTTTGCTCATTATCAGAAAACAATTACATTACATTGTGTCACACTGGTTTCCACTGATGATCTTTGTCCCATTGCCTTACAGCAACCAAGATACCTGTTAATTACGATCTCCCCATTTGTTCATCATTATAGTTATATAGGCCCTGGCTTTCTCTCTCTCTCTCTCTCTCTCTCTCCTTGTCTCCCTCGCTCCACTTCAATTGGTGTTGACAAATTCTGAGGAACTAAATTTGCCTAACCTCACCTTCGCCGATCAGTGTGTCCTTGGTAACACTCGTCTTGTTTTAATCATGATGTATTCAAGTATTAGGTGCCAGGAGTGTATTTGAAAACTACTCTGGGCTTTTATAGTCTATCACAGGATAATCATCTGTGTTTATTCTTAGTCAGACATGTTGCCATTGCATGTTCAATGTGGACATGAGAAATACCTGTATATTCAAGTCAAGCAGATTGCCTGTTTGCTGAAATATTGAACAAGATAGTCACAAAGCAGCCAAAATGGCATTTCTACAAGGTGAAAGTGTGTTTATAGTTGTTATTTTCCACCAAGTGCAGAATATGAATATCTATGAAAGTAGAAAGGTGATTCCAGACAGTGAGATGCACTCTGCTTGGAGTCAGTATGATTCATGGCTTATGCCTGAATAATCAGGTCGACAGATAAACAAAAGCGGACTGCGAGGGTGTGATTGAGTTACTAAGGACTAGCCATGTGCTGTGAATATATCTATGTATATGTGTCTTCTGCATTAGCCATTCATGTGTGTAATTCACTATTTTGGGCAGTGTGATTCTAGACAATACATAGGTTCATGAGATCAAAAGGTAGACATGTATTGTTGATTTAGATGTCCTATACCTCAAAGTCCAATAATTTAAGAATGTAATATAATGTAATGGAAAGGTGCATTTTTTTATTTTTTTATTTAGGAATCCATTATCACATAAAATATAATGATAAATTGCATCAGATATTTAGCAGGTATCATGTACAGTTGTGTTCAAAATAATAGCAGTGTGTTTAAAAAAGTGAATAATGCTCAAAATCCTTAGAATAGCTTTTAATTCCATAATATCAATGCATTGGGAACACTGCACATTGAATTCCAAATCAAAACATGACCAAAATTGATCAAGTTTGTGTTCTACCTTTACAGAAAGTGAAGAAAAAGGAATATTAGGCTGTTCATTTTTCCCTTTTTTTGCTCTATTTTTCTTTACAAACTCAAACATTTACTGTATAAACTGAAACATGTCTCAAGGGTTTGCTTTACTTTGAATCACTGCACTAATATTTAGTTGCACATTATTTCTGAGAACTGCTTCACATCTGTGTTGCATGGAGTCGACCAACTTCTGGCACCTGTGAACAGGTATTCCAGCCCAGGACCATTGAACTACATTCCACAATTCCTCTGCATTACTGGATTTTGCCTCAGAAACAGCATTTTTTATGTCACCCCACTTTGCTCGCTTACTGGCGTGTTTTGGGTCATTGTCTTGTTGAAAGACCCATTTCAAAAGGCATTTCCTCTTCAGCATAAGGCAACATGACCTCTTCAAGTATTTTGATGTATTGAAACTGATCCATGATCCCTGGTATGCGATAAATAGGCCCAACGCCACAGTAAGACAAACATCCCCATAACATGATTTTTGCACCGCCATGCTTTACTGTCTTCACAGTGTACTGTGGCTTGAATTCAGTGCATGGGGGTCGTCGGACAAACTGTCTGCGGCCCCTAGACCCAAAAAGAACAGTTTTGCTCTCATCAGTCCACAGAATGTTACGCCATTTCTCCTTTGGCCAGTCAATGTGTCCTCTGGCAAATTTCAACCTATTCAGTACATGTCTTTTTTTTCAGCAATGGGACTTTGCGGGGGCTTCTAGCTGATAGCTTTGCTTCACATAGCCTTCTTCTGATCGTAATCACAGGTAACTATAAGTCTTCTTTGATTTTCCTGGCGCTGATCATTGGTTAAGCCTTTGTCATTTTGGCTATTCTTCGATCCATTCGAATGGTAGTTGACCGTTTTTTCCCACCTCGTTCAGGCTTTGGATTCCATTTCAAGGCATTTGAAATCATTTTGGCTGAGCAGCCTATACTTTTCTGCACTTCTTTATATGTTTTCCCCTCTCCAATCAATTTTTTAATCAAAGTCTGCTGTTCCTCAGAGCAATGTCTGGAGCAACCCATTTTGCTGAGTATTTCAGTGTGAAATGCACTATAACCAGTATGCACAACATTTGCTTCCTTCCTTCCTTAAATATGGGCCATCATTGACACCTGTTTCTTCACATAATCAATCACCTCACTAATTGAACACTTTCACTGCTATTATTTTGAACATGCCCCTTTCAATTACAGATTCAATTACACAGAATGAGCAGCATGCATGTCATGACTGTTGGGTCTATTTCTATGACTATACAACACTTAATAGTAAATTATTTGCCATGTGGAAATATCACTTCTACCAAAAAAATTGATTTATGAGGTTAGTGATGTTGGACTGCTATTATTATGAACACAACTGTATATTCACCACTTAGTTTAGCTTGTTAGGATGCTAACATTAGTTTGACAGGTTTTTTTGCCATGTAAAAATTAAATTTTTGAGTTGACAATCTTAGAAAGATCTTGAGGAAGATGCAGAGGAGGGGATTTGCACCATGCTCTCACACAAAATGTCAAACCTTCAAGAGTTAACAATAAAAGCATTTACAGTATATGGGTGCTATGGCCACTGTCTGATTAAGTGTTTGCACTAATTGGTGTAAATGGAGAGTTTCCTCTGGCTTCACAGTGAGATTATCTCATTGGGGCCCTCTCATTGCATTCATTAGTGCTAATCGTTACCTGTTAGCCCACCAGCCAACCCCGCATAGACCCAGCCTGGTACATCTGTTTGGTTTACACTTGAGCTTTTATTGACTCTCTGCCTTTGGTTAAGCCAGTACGTGGAACTAGGACAGTTACAACAGTAGTGTGGATTAACATTTTGGCAGAAAACTACAGGGAGACACATTTAAAACAGTAATGACTAATTGGCCTTGATTGCAGTTTTTACAAGTCATAAAGTAATTCACGTTCCGTTAAATCCATGTATCTTTTGGTCTTTGATTTTCAAAGTCTTTTTCCATCCTTATTCCGCTACCACTCCATTCCTCTTTTGCCCTCTGTTTCATATTCTCTCTTTCCTCCTCTTCTCAACTTTTACTTTATTTCACAGCTATTAAACCAGGAAATTTCAATCAGGTAGCACAGCGTGAATTTCTGCAGGGGCAGGAGAGGAAGAGTGAACTTTTATTTAATGCAGCCGCTCTTTCTTTTCTCCTCTCCACCTCCACCTCAACTCTCTTTTCTTCCACAGCTGAACTCAACCTTGGTGCTTTATAGTTTATGATTCAATTTCCAATTTGTCCTCCAGCGATATTTGCCTGGTGGGTGGCGCAGCGGTTTTGTTCTTATGTGTTTGTACAATACTAGCTTAGTCTTACGGATATGCATTTGAATTTAAGAGTCTGCAATTCTTTTGGCATTATTTCACATGAAAGTCAAATTGAGATGGGAATCGCTCAAGTAAGCTATTGGCAAGCAAGGAGAGATCCTCTGAAATATGTATAACCAATACATACCATTTCCTTTTATTAGAGTCAAGGATGACCAGAGGAGCTTACTTTGGGACTTGGAGGTTGTTTGAATTTGAATTTTCCTTCTTTAGGCTAAAAGTAATATGCCACAGAGTTTCCCTAGGTCACATTCAGGTAATTCGTAAACCTAAAAGCAAAAGGTCATAGCCTGTCTCTTTCAGAGTAACAGTAAAACTCTCTGTCTCCTAGGGTCCCTAGGCTAGGGATGACTGGTCGGTGCAGGTAGTAAGGCTGGGCTGTTTCCGTCTCTTAGGATGCCAAGGTTGTAGGAGATAGGCTGCCATTTAGGGTCTAGAAGGATTTAGGATTTAAATACTTCCCGCCAGGAAGTAACCTTTAGAATTGGGTGGCATTGCACAGCGGCTCACTTGTACTGCAGATTTCTATCCTCCTTGATCGCACTTCAACAAATGTTTCAGCGCAACTCGTTAAGGTCTCCTGAAACTTCTTCAATCATGAGTTCAAGATTTCCTTCTTAATCGCACCGCTCAGACAGAAAACTATAGTGTTGTCTTTAATCTACCAAAGATACAACTAACTTCCTTGCTGCAGGGTGTAAATTACAGTGGGTTTTAACCACCACAGAAGAACAATTTGTTTTATATTTTACCAAAACTGTGAGCTATATCATCTCCTAACTATTGAGATCATTTATCACTGTTAAATGCTTTGTGACTGGAATACATGTTGCTTGGTTGTAAATGTACTGTATCATAGTTCTCTACAGTAGGCCAGCTCTGTGGTCACTTGCCTTGCCTGTGTTTCTTTGACATTACAAGTATAATAAAAATAGTGAGAGGTATTTTGTTTTCTTTCTGTAGTGATCAGTATTATCTAAGTAAACTGAAAATTGTTTAATATTTGCCTCAAGGGGCTTAACAATCTGTGCGTGGCAAGAGGCATAATGCATTACAACGCATACGATGCACATTTTTGCTCACATTCACACCTACAGGCACTTCAATTCTAATTCAGCTAATCTCCATGGATTTGGACTGTGAGAAGAAACCAGAGCACCAAAGAGCACTCTACAGAGACAATTTGTAGACATATATAATTATAATTGAGTGAGTTATTGTTAATTATTTGTATAGTTCAAAATTTGCATTGAAAAACATGACTCCCTAGATGTTATTGCATAATTTGCATAAGCACATCAAAGTCTTTTGCTCTGGCACCTTGGGGGCCATTTGACCCCGTTTCCCTCCCCTTTCATTCCCCATGTACAGTTTCTGATTCACAATCTCAGGAGATTCTGCAAGTGACCAGATGTTTGGCGAGGAAACCAATGGCTGGATGTTACCTTTTGAACCATTGAAGATATTTGAGACAGGCTTTCAGGAGAGGCAGGAATCCATCCAAAGCTTTTGTTTTCCTGGCCATGTGTATATTTGTACCCAAGAATCATTTGGATTGATTAGTGCCATTACCGTATATTGTGTACGTCATAACCCAGCAAAAACATTTTTAGTTCCTATATTGACCTTCTTTTGTTACATGTTTGTGGCTCCCAAGTGTTGCTTGCCTTCTGTTGGCTAGATCTAAGGAAGAATAGCCTCTTTCCAGAGTTTTCCCAGTAGAGTTGGCATGCTTGAAGCTATGTGAATAATGAATGGAACATATTTATCCTATATAGGCGCCTCATATATACAGTATGTCGGCAGGAAAAAAATCTAGCCAAGGTCATACTTTCATTTTCCAAAACAATCCATTAGAAGCAAACCTTCAGGAGTGTTTCCATTAGTCTCATGCAGAGATAATGGACCATCACTGTTAGCAAATAGCCACCAATGGAGGAGAAATCCGTGAAATAGAAAAGTTTGGTGTTTGAGCATGTGCTGAAAATTCAATAAAGTTACTAAATGTGGACCAAAAGGGGGCTGAATACACAGTTCTATATAAAATTGGCACCAGCCATGATTGCTTCACTAAAAATATGACTAGGGAACAGTTTTTCTATTTGGTTAAGCATTGTGAACAATCCCACAAAGTGTGGTCTCAAATGTAGCATTATTTCAGTGGATTAGCAGTGCCTCTATTGTGGTTGGTTTAATGCTAATGTTGATATAGTAAACTATATGCATATGATTGTGTTTGGTGTGCGTGCACTGTGGAGAGCAGCTTTAGTATTCTTTACAGCAGCTCCAGAGCCATGCACTGATGGATAGGGTGCTCTTTACTGATGTACTCTGATCAATGCTGATGCAAGGAAAGAGAGTGTGGGAGAGAGAGAGGGAGAGAGAGGTAATGTGCTGCCTCTGCACATCTCTCTCTCTCACTGTCTCCCCCTCTCTGCCAGTCTTTTTGCATTAATCCTCTCCTCTCTCTGTGAGTTTCCCACTCTGTTGATCCTGCCAGTATCTGCATATGCTGCACTCTCACCAACATCATCGCCTTAACTGATATGACACAGTGTTTCCTTGCATAGCATATGCTACACAGAACAACTTTCATCAGATTACTAGATTAAAGATTAAGCACAGAAAGTTGAATGTGTGAGAAAGTGTGTGGGTTGATGCAAATCTGTTTCCGGCACAGGTCTTTTAAGAGGACACAAACATGTTTGTCTAACTGTCCAACCTGTCCTCTCATGTTGCCTAATGTGGTTAAGAGGCTTTTATTTTTAGTCTTTTGCTGTTGTGAGTTAAATAAAACAGCAGTAATGCAGCTTCACTAATCCCCTCACACAACTAATCCTAGCAGAACACCACTGTAAATACTCTGTGGGCTGCTTTAAAGCACAAATCACTCAATCCCTCACTGAGCATTTTATACTTATTTTGGTTCAGATTAATAGAAATTCATCTATTTTTCATCTACGAGAGAGATGTCCCGGAAATAACTGGACTTCTTCTGGGATTTATGATATTTTGTGTGTGGCTTTTGTGTGTGTGTACCTGTGTGTTTATTTTTAGAGTATCTTTGTACTGAAGTGAGCTTTAGGCAGCACATGCAGTACTCACTGTGTGAATAAATACAGGCTCTAAATAAAGTCTCTGTGTGCTTGAGAGATATAGTCACAGAAATTGATTTGAGACAAGCTGTATGATTACTTGAATTAAACTATACAGTGTTCTCCATCATTATACTATTATAACTACAGGTTGGGTTGTGTGCCAACTGTGTACAAAAATGTAATTACAGATACCGCTTCAAATGATTACAAAATCAAAAGAACCTGCCAGCATTTGTTGTTTTTGCTTTTAAATGTTTCTCAAAAATAACCAAGATCCCACAACATTGACCTTCTTGTATGTGTGAATAAGATGTGGCTAGGAGAGGTGAGGGGTAAGGATAAATATACAGTCGCTTACACACACACACACACACACACACACACACACACACACACACACACACACACACACACACACACACACACACACACACACACACACACACACACAGATAAATATGTAAGCATATTTTATTCCTTGGATCCCCTGAAGCTGTTTGCAGTTTGTACCTTACAGAAAAATAATACAAATGCTGTAGTAAATAAAACTGAAGAAACAGTTAAATATGTATCAAATAAATAAGTGCTTTTGCATTTATTTTTTTCTCAAAAAGAAACTGCCACTGAGTTCTATCTCCCCTTTTGGGTCTGAAGTGAATTATACGAGCTGCCTGAAGCAAATACAAGATATGTGCTGCGCTGCAACAGCTCTGGTGTGATTTCCTTCAACAAATGAACAAACAAAATGTTTCCATCCTCCGATTAATAGCCGTTCTAAGCGTCTGATGTTGTAATGCTGTGAGAGCCAAAAGGATAGGCAAAAACAGAAAGTCATTTGGGCAATGCCCTCCCTCTTGTAAAGGCTGTGCACACCCTGCTCAGGTTGATGTACAGTTGAGCTATTTTGGAGTTACAAAGTTGTCTCATGTTAAAGTGTCACAGAAGAGTCAGGAAGATAACGGTCAAGCACCATAAATGCCCACACAGTGCTGAGGAGACATCTAATCAGGCACAGGTAAGTGGAAAAAGGTGTGGGTATAAAATGGGCATATAATGTAGGTCCTTTAACGGTCCTGCACACCTTCACAGGTGTTTTTAATTTATAATTAATTACTTGACCAATTAGACCTATAATTAGACAAAATCTACATCCTGATAAAGCTGTGAATTATCCTTCCCAAATCAAGGCAGACACGTTGACTTGTCATAGCAGGAAAAGCAGCTGAGATCAATTTGGAAAGCTGGAGCTGGCTCACTGGCACGGTTGTTTTAATTTTATCACCTGTGCTTTTCCTTCTATGGCATGACATGTTTCTATGATATGTCAAAATGTCTGCTGTGAAAAGGTGCAACAAACAAAATCAACTGGAGAATGAGAAAGATGTCAACCAAGTTTAATTTGTACAGTCCTAAGAAGAGGTCTACTCAGGGAACATGCAGTAGGCGATAACACCTGGGTGGGTGGATCGTGGGTGTGAGGAGGTTTCGGGAGTTGTGTGTAAAAGTTAAATCAGACTGAACTCAAAGTGAACAAGGCAGGCCAATTCGCGACCAGAAGCAAATCTGTGGCATTGAAAAGATTGTGTGAAGCACAATTTGGGCTGGCTGCACCTTAAGAAGGGGTCTATTTAAGCAAAATAAGAGAAAATACCTGTGTGGGTGTTATGCAAATCACATGCTTTTGGACAGTAATTACAACACTGATGACAACATTCACAATGTGAATGTGGAGACAAATATGCAAACGTTTTTACTTCTGTAATTGACAATGACCCTCTAATAAAGTCAATAAAACATCTTGTCAGTGTAACCAGGACAGCTGAATGAAAACAGAATATAAGATTTTTCAATCAAAAGCTGAATATGCAATATACAGAACACAGATGCCCAACTAAATTGTACGAAATGGCACTGATGCTCAGTAGGGGCGTCTCACGACTCAATGTTTCCAGTATGCTTTTGAATGTTGCAGCAGACACATAGAGCTCAAGTTTTATCCTGCTGCGTACTAATAGCCCAACTATCGGTTCTTCAGTTTCCTTCCCACAGAGCCCTAACAGAGACTAACCATCCCTCCAACACAAACTCTTCTCTTCTCTTACACCATTTACAGTCAGAGCAGACTGTGATTTTTCTTTCCTCTCTCTCCTTTTCTCATCCCTTCTTTTTTGCCTTCATCTCTGCTCCCTCTCTCTTCTCATCTTTCCACCTCTGGCTCTGCTGCCAGCCAGCCTCAGACACACCAGGGTTTCCCTTTCATTTGGTAGTGAGGGATGGGATGAGAGACTGAGAGAGGCAAGAGAGGAGAGGAGTGGAAGGATGTAATGATCTGTCCTGACGAATGCAGTTAGAGAGAAAGTGCTGACGCCATGGAAGAGAGGCCTTAAGAATAGATGGGCTTAATGCACCAATCGCAGAGCTCATCAGATCACTTGTCAAAGTCCCATGGCCAATGAAGGTGTTTGAAATATGAACTAAGCAGCTTTATCAAAGAAATTAATTGAGTAATAATAATCCAACATAATTTAGGAGTTGTTTGTTGCTCCTGTCAGGTATTAAGCATATATGTTTAAGCACTTGTCTTAAAAGAGAATGATACTGTGCAATGTTGCCTGTGTACTGTATCTACAAAGGAAGCTTACATTCGTTTTATTAATGGCAAATGTGCTCAATCTTTACAATACTGGGTAAACATTAGGGGCAGAAAATGGCAGGGACCTCAATATACAATACTACTCTTTATGGATTCTTAAGGTGCTGATTCAATACAATTTATTTAATACTGTGATTTTAACCCTGACCAGGTACAATATATACGGGGGTTGTGCTGTTTTTGGTCATATACTGTACTTATTTAAGTAGAATAAGTCAAATATGAGAAAAAGACAAAATAAAAAAAATACACTATTAACTAGGTTGTCAATGAGTAATCAATGATGAATTTATCACTGTCAAAAACACCACTGAAAATATATTCACTGATGACACGCAAAGGTTTAACGATTAAGACGAGGACCATGGATTACGACCCCGGATTTAAATCGGGCTAAGGAAAAAAAGTTGCTGTAGCTATCGAGACATGGGTTCCATCTTTGAGTGTGTTGTCAACAACTGGTTAGCTTCCAAAAGTGATCTGCCATATTTTTATCTTTCCGGAGTAAGTGCTCTGTGCTTCGTGCATCCTCATGAAATTGGTTATGCTGAAAGCTTGGTGACAGCTTGTGGGGTGTGCAGAGGCTACTGTTGGTCATGGCTAGTTTTGTTCATGGAAAAATGGATTCAAAGAAGAAAGCTCTATTGGTATTGCATTTCATTTGACAGTGCAGGGTAATATAAAATTGAATGATGCGACATGGCTAATATGGGCTTTTCCAGTTTGCTCTGTTCCCTCAAAGGTCAGAACTATGAAGATTTGCAATTGGTCAACGGTGCAAATTTGCAAGTCAAAGTTCACCACAGTTGAATTGTACACCAAGCAGCAAGCACATTTATTTCACCTCAGCAAGAACATACAATGATCACAGTGATACAATTGAAATTAGGGCTGCACAATTAATCTAACCACAATCGTGATGTCACTCTGTGCAATTACATAACCGCAAAAAAATGCGTGATTTAATTGAAAAAAAAGAAAGTGCTGTATGCATGACACTCTGCGTGCACTGCAGTTTCCACGTTGTAACAACAGTCACTTCACCGACAGTATTATCAACAGATGAACACACCGTGTCTTAAGAAGCTTGGTGTTCTCTGTTAACTCACTTTACATCGTCTTTGCTGTCTCTTTTTCCTCTCGCTTTCCCCCTCACACAGCCGCTACGCTAAAGTCCGACACGGCTCACCGGTGGTCGCTCTCCTCGCTTCACCACTCAGACACTGACGTCACTCACTGGCCTTCTGTCTCGTTCTCACTAATGCCTGATTTATGGTTGGGTGGATAATCAAGTAAACTCATGATGCCATTATATCGCAATCGTAATCGCAGTATTGTAAATTGTGCAATCTGACTTTTCATCAAAATTGTGCAGCCCTAATTAAAGTGAAATGTCACAGTTTTAAATACTGGAGCCCTTACAGTGATTTTAGTGTGCATTAGAGTAAGCTGTAACAAGTAAGAATTAAATCTGTCTGGAGACTGAGGCAGCCCATTCCATTTTCAGCCTCCAGAATTATTCATCTCTAGGCATAACATATTCAGCGAAATGTGCCAGTATGGCGGTGGATTACCACAAAATTAGACTTTGCAATGGCAGCTTTTACTTTAGTCTTCAACCTTTTAAAATCCTCACCGGTGTATTATCTTTGTTCGTCCTGCGTGCCCACACTAAACAAAGTCTATTTCTATCTATTGTTTCAGCGCCACACTTTATGCATCGTTTCACTTATTGATTACAGTTTAAAACATGCCTAGAATGTCCAAAGTAGCTCTAAAAATTGCTAACACTAGAGGTTTACAGATAACAGCAGCATTGTGTGCTCTGAGTCGACTGGTGGTGTGTGGTGTAACATATGGGACTGTCCAGTCTTTCACAGAGTAAACAGCGTGGTAGAAAGCTATTTATCTAGATCTGTGAAACGATCCCTCTACAAAAGAGTGACATAAACAACGACCATAACTCACACACATGTGCAGTCACACACAAACGCACGCCGACCTGTTAAAGTGAAATACGCAGATCTTGACATTTACAAGTGTCTGTCCTTATTCCTTTGACAGGCAGAGAATTTAGACAGAATGAAATCATCATCAACATGGCTGCGATGCTATCGATCTCTCCTCTCCGTTTGCTGACTGACGAGGAGAAAATCGTAGGAGGGGGATGTTTGGACTGAACTCAATCATTGTGTTTATGTGTCTATACTGGTTTGCCAGAATGACACAGAGAAAGAGAAAAGGAGCTGAGAGGCAGAGACACCAGCTTCAGTCAGAGAAATGAAAAGAGGCTGGCATGGCTCTGAGCTCCCCAACAACTATGCATTAGAAACTATAGGAGGGGAAAGAAGATGCAAATGCTCCGTGTGCTGGATGGGTTTCTAAATTCAGTGAGAGAGTAAGCGGGGAAGGAGGGAGACAGAACTACAGATGAGTAAGGAGACCTGGACGTGCCCCAAGGGCTTGTGAAATGTCACCTCCAGTCAGCAGTTAACAATTAACACAGGGCTTAAAACACTGGGGCCTCACACGCGCACACAATGCATGCATGCACGCACGCATGCGTGCACACACACACACACACACACACACACACACACACACACACACACACACACACACACACACACACACACACACACACACACACACACACACAGAGGTTAATGGCTGAGTAGTAATGCTATGTTAATACATCTGAGCATATTAACAATTTATACCCAATTCACTGGCCTAATATATTTTGCCTGAAGCACAAATTAGTACAAATTGTCTGCTGTGGGGTGGTAGCAATGGTGGCGGTGGGGTTTCTGGTATGTCAGGACACGCCATGTGTCACCAGGCCTGCTCTGTCGCATGAGCTAATATTTTGTATGATGTAGCAGGAGAGTTGGTGGTGGTGTGGGAGAGATAATTCACCTGTCAGTGCTGCATTAAAACTGCATGGAGGTCAGTGACGGAGAACCAGAGGCGTGGTTTTGAGGGGTAGGAGACAATCTAGCAGAAGCTGGTCTCATATCAGTGAGGATGATTAATACAGGGATGGCTGGTGGTGGATGAAGCCTGTTACAGCAGGCAGCTCGTCACATTCCTAATGAAGCAAATTTCACTTTGTTAAGGTGAATGAGAGGCAGCAGCAATGACAGACGAATAAATGCAATTAGAAAAAGATGCTATGAGTATTTGAGGCTTGCTTTTGTTTTTTGTGCAGGATCTAAATGGGTTGGGTTCTTTGACAGGGATGATTTCCTCTTTGTGGACTTCTACGGTATTTAGTTTTTTCTTTCAAATCTAAATTTCCGATGATCTTCGTGTTTCTTCCTCTCTCTTTCACTCTCTATTTTTGTTACACTGTGAGCAGGAACCGCCACTGTGAGCAAACAGTTACCAATTGTGGTCAGTCACTAGTTCAGGGTCGCTGAGTTTAGAGATGGCGTGCTATAGGACAGTGTGTGTGAATGTGCTGTGTGGAGCAGCCTCGGCCTGCAGTCTGCACTCCACCTTCTGTATTTCTGAGCAGAGGCAGTTTTGTGGCTGATGTTTTAGTTTTGATTGACTTCCTCAATTCTTTCGGTACACAAATGCTTGATATCACATGAATTAGTTACTCCAGCTTTCATTCAAATATCTATGCAATACTTCTTACTGCTTTGTTTGTGATAGTTTTGTTGCAGATCCTGAAGAAATCATCTTGGTGCTGAAGTGAGAAACCAAAGTTTGCTTCCATTTTCCTTCTTTTTAAGCATGACCACCTGACCTTGACCAAGTAGCTTTTATTTTAACCATGATCAATATTTATATAGTAAAAATGTAGGAAATGACAATGCATTTATAAAGGCATGGAGAAAAAAGATGAATGGAGACACCAACTGTGCGGTCACTTTCCATGTCACACGAAGCAGATGAATGATTTTTTCCCTGCAGTGACAGCGGAAGCCACTAAAAACACTGCGGCCATTGTGCCATCACAATTATTGGGCTTTTTAAAGAAACTTCGGCTGCCGTGATATCAGCAATATCTGTTGATCTCTGGCATCTCCGGTCGAGCTTCCGTTGCAGAGCGGGCACAGCTACACCGCGTTCCAGCTGCGAGGCGGCCGCCGGAGTTTACAGTTTACAGAATGCCTCATGTTTGTTACATTGGACAAAATATGGAAAATTAGAGATTAGAGAAAGGGGGAAAGATATGGCTTTATATATGTGCCTCATTCCTGAGCGAGTAATTGTATGTTTTGTGCACAGAGAACTATAATTACATTTAATTTTTAACAGAAATTAACACTCGCAAAAAATAATTTAGTTTGAGTAAACAAAAACCTATTCTGTGCCCAATGTATTCTATGTCTGTATACGTCTTTCTCTGTGCGCAGGTAGACACTGCTGCGCTCTGGTCATGTCTCCCTCGCTCTCAACCTCTTCACTCCACCAATCGGAGAATCAAAGGCCAATTCTGATTGGCTGTTTGTCTCCAATTAGATCGCAAGTAGCAGGAAACATATCTACAGGGAAACAGTCTTTGACACAACACCTGCAGTGATTCCCCAGCAAGGGGTAGTTCTGCTGTTGCCAGTGGGTACTTGGAAAGATTGTGGAGCAGCTTAGTTAATCAAAATAATAATTGAAATTATGATTTATTTAAAACAATATATCAGCTAAAACAGCTCAACAGATGTTTAAACATATAGCGAAGTAGTTAATGGTAGAAATAAATAGCTAAAAGTAGGCTGACTTAACAGTTCAAATGATTAGCTAAAAGTAATGGATGACTGTTGAAACATTAACCACACTTCAAGTAGTAGGCCTAGCTAGTAGAATTTCTGACCAAACCAACCTAAATGTTTTCAGTTCAATTGCATGAAAATGTAAGAATATTCACTTTAATATGATAAATAGTGTGAACACATTGGGAATTGATAGGGCGGGGTATGTGAGTTAATATGACAGGTCTGTGGGGGAACCTCAGACCAGACAGGTTGGAAATCAATGATCTACAGTATTTTATATTATATTACAGACATGCCTTAATAGTTGTGTTAATCACAATACCGTTGTGTTGTTTGAATTAAAATAACATATCTCCGTGTGTGACTAATATCATCCTTCACAAGCAATCTAACATTAGCCCAGCATGGATACAGACTAGTGTGACAGGCCACACTGCTGTTCAGATTACATGTCGGCTGCTGTGTGCTAAATTAGCTAGATTGCTTGTGAAGGATGACTCAAACTAACGTTAGTCACACAAGGAAATATGAGTCAAATAAAAACGACATTATAGTACACACAAATATTAAGACATTTCTGTGATGTAAGTCAATAATACTAAATACTGACCGAAATGTGTTTTAATCCAGTAAAATTAGTCGAACAGGTAGCCTACTGTATTCAGTATTTGCTGTACCAGTATTCTGACCAACAGGTGTTGACTGAAAAACACTGTTCCTCCAAGATTTTTGTTTCCTGCTACTTGCAATCTAATTAGAGACGAACAGCAACCGAGTAGTTGGTTTTGTGGCACACTCAATGCTGTGAAAATTTGAGCGAGTGTGTCTAGAGTTGAACGCGCAGAGTTCTACTCTGTAGCATTTAGGTTTTTGTTTGCTCAAACTAAATTATTTGTTGTGAGTGTTAATTTCTGTTCAAAATGTAATGTAAAGTGCTTGCAAAATATAGTTCTCTGTGCTCAGGAATGAGGCACATATAATGCCATAGAAAGACAGACCACAGTAGTGGTTGAGTGTGCGTGCCTCCCTTTCTCTCAATGCTAATTTTCTTGGCAGGCTCTTAAACTGAATTTTAATTTGCTCTGTGTTTATGATTCATAACAAATGGTGCCATCTCAGAGGCCAATGTAATCTAATTATTAACACAAATGCATGGACGTACATGCACTGATGGGCATACACACGTACTGAGAAACGTATATTGTAATCTAATTAACTTGGCAAGCAGTCAGAACTGAATTTCCATTTCAAAATATGCTCTTAGTGAAAAGAACACGATGGGCCTTGGGGAAATACTTTTGCTGTGATATTAATACCAATGATATAGAGCTTAGAATGCAGTCATTCAATGAACATTGCTCCATGTTGCTGGACAGCCATGACTGCTTATGTTGCTAACTTAATTTCTTCTTCAAAAATAAATTCTAAGCTTTAGTTTGATACTATTAATAACTCACTGCCGCTTTCTACATTACCATGTTTCTCAACAGATGATTGTAACAAGTCCCTTACCTTCTTTGTTGATAAGGTAACACGTCAAATCAGAAATGAATGAATGAATTGTTGAAGTATCTTTAGCAAACACAAAAGAGAAAGGGGCTCGGATACACCAAGAACAATATGAATAAAAAATAAATAAGAAAGAAAATTGGGTGGACTGACTGAATGTGTGAATATATGAATAATGTTCTTATGAATACTCTCTTTATCTGTTAGTATATTTGCAACAGTCAGTTACAAAGTAATTACATGTTTAGCATGTAAGTATTAGCTATATTTTATATATTATTTATTTATTTTAATATTAGTGATTTTTCTCAATTCATTTCAAACATATTTAAAAACATTTGTATTTTTCATCTTCAAAAGGGCTTTTCCTGTAATCAGCGCATATGTTTAACCAGCGGCTACAAAAAATAAACAAAAACCAGAGGGTGCGTTTATGTCATTAGCTAGTCCAATTATACATCATGCCAGTACTTTAATCAGACCTGATGAGGAATTGTCTGCTTCATAGCTGCTCTGCCAGCATACTCTCTTGGCATTGAATGTGCGTCTACAGAGATTTAAACTACACAGCTTGGAAAATGTCAACATACCATTCAATCAGTACAGAATTCATTCATTGTCTACAATCCGATTAAACTGTCACCTCCACAATAACTGCTTTTGTTTCCATAGGAGTTCTTTTAGGTACTGGGCTAGCTGCTTTATACGCTCAATATGAATCACACAAATTAAGATGGCAATAACTTAATATGACTCTTTGTGGCTTTACATGTGTACTAGAGCAAGTAGATTAATGGTTTGAGATAATTCAAAGAGTCATTTGAGTCATTACTGAGAGCCAAACATAGGCTCAGTACCTGGTCAGACCAGCACAGCTAAATTTGTATACACATCCTCACAAAATAGGTGGCACTGGAAGCTTGGTGACATAGTGAATACTGGTTGTCCAATGATACCATTGGTTATAGCTACTTACGGATATGAAGAGTAAAGCTCTATTGGTTGTGTGTGTGTGTGTGTGTGTGTGTGTGTGTGTGTGTGTGTGTGAGTGAGAGAGAGAGAGAGAGAGAGAGAGAGAGAGACACCCCCCCACCCCCCAGTGGTAGGAATGACATTTGAGAGAAGTAACCCGCTGGGACCAATAGCGCTTTGTGTGTGTCAGTGCACACACACACACACACACACACACACACACCCCTCCTGGTTGTTCAGAGTCCGGGCAATCTGTCCATCTGTTAGTTTGTCAGTAGCACGTCATCCTTAGTAAATGGGGTTAACAGCCACTGCTGTGTTAAGAGAGGCAGGGATAACAAGTCCTCATGCCATGGAGAGAGATGAGAGGGGGCTTAGAGAGGGAGAGAGACATTGACAGTGTGAGAAAGAGACAGGGTGCGAGAGGGAGAACACATTATAGAAAGTGTAAAAATCTTCTGATTTTGGGCCTGTGATTGAGGATAATGGTTCGCTACCCTGCTGAGTTTGCTGTGCAGAACTAAGAGCAGGAGAAAGAGAAGGAAAAATTGGGTGCTGGAGTGGCTAAGAGAGATTGAGAAAAGGAGGGGTCATTTATGAAATAGCAGTATAAGACGAGGTGAGATAGATGAAGAAGATGAGGATAAGGAGAAGGGAGGAGAGCAGAAATAGATAGATGAAATGTGAAAGAGATTACAAAGAAAAATAGTCGCCATTTATAAAATAGAAAAGACAGCTGCAGTCTCACCTAGATGCTTTTTTTAGTGTAGTTTAGCATCATTAGTCTTCACACACACACACACACACACACACACACACACACACACACACACACACACACACACACACACACACACACACAGACACAGACAGACAGACAGACCATGAGGCAGTCCATGGCGAAAATGTATATCTCTGGAGACTGTAACACCAAGTGTTTACATCTGCTATTTATTTTATGTGTATTTGCATACACAGAGAGAAAATAAGTTATTTGTGAGTGTGTGTGTTGTATGTGTATGTTTGTGTGTATGTCATGTGGTAAGTAATGCCTAATTTATTGGAGTATTTATCAGAGTTTATTGGAATCTCTGACCCCTTGCCTAACTCACTATCTGGAAGATTGGTAATTATTAACATCTTAGCACAACACAGACTCAAACTGAATTATGGTACAAAGCTAGAGAGCATACCAAACATTGCACATGCAAATGCAATTACAGTGTTGGTTACTTGTACTGATCAACTCTTTATCATTATACAGTATATTTTACCCCGAATCCCTTTTTGCGCAATGTAAAAAAGTGAATGAAAAAGTGAATGAACCATATATAAAAATGCTTTCCAATAGAAATCATATGATGGCTGATTTTGGGGGCAATCCGGCCAACACCTGCCATCATTTAAAGCCTGCAGGTCCACCAAGCTAATCAACAATAGCAACAGTAGTTTACTTCAACATTGCCAACATCAGCAGCAGCTCTCTGCACTGGAAGAAGCTCAGACATGTATCACATCCTGACCATAGCATGATGCTGGTAAAAACATGTCCTTCCTGTTTATTCCCTTTCTCTGTAAGTGAGAATGATGGAGGAGGCAAATGATTGTTAACAAAAGAATCAAAAGAAAACATCATGGTCCATGTTTTCTGCCTTTGTCCTGCTTACTTTTTAACTCCAAATTTTAAAACATGTCAAACAAAGAAAAGACAATTATAGACTGGAATTATGGGCTGTCTCCATTATGCCCTCCATTTTGTTATAGCATACAAGAGAGGTCTGAGACAAATATCCCAGCTCCATAGCTCCTAAGCAAAAATCCACCAGAACTGTTTTGATTGTTGCAAAGGGGAACATATTGCGATTAATGTTGAGGGAAAGTAAACCTCTACATGAGCTCACACTATGAGCCTAACAAGAGTGAATACTGCCAGTTTCTATTTTATCAAATGTGAAATCAGTACTGTTAATACCGCCTTTTGTGACATATTGAGTACAGCATCCTTTAAAAAAAATTGTTGTTCCCAGAATGTGTTTTACCAGTTTCCACATATTAAAGGTTGATTTGGAGGATAAAAACCACAACCAGACCTCAGGCAGGATGATTACCACTGTCTGCATTTTGTAAAAACCATGAATAGCAGCAATCAAAACAATTATGCTAATCAAACAGTTTTGGTCAGTCAGTGCTCAGTTTCCCATGTCAGTTTTCTTGTTAGAGAAACTACATAGTCTATGATTTTAAAAACCATTAAAACTGCCAGCTGGCAGTTTTAATGGTTTAAAAGTTGACATATAAACAAATGAACTGATTTAGCTGCCAATTAGAGTATGCATAAAATTAAAGTCTTAAGTATCACGTATCAAGCAGTGCAAAAATAATCACTCAACCGTTCTGTCATACGGCTCCAGCTCATATTCATTTCACCATGTGGTCCATATTGAAAATGTACTGTCATCTATTAACATTCATTTGTCTAATCAAGCCTCAATGAATTTTTACATTCCTCCAGTAAAATCCTCACACCCCTCTCCTCATTACTCCTCTATGCTCAGCTTAGTGCACTGCCGCTTTTACTAATGCTGAGTCAATTTCTACTGCAGGTGCTGAGCCTCAAAATGGACCAGGGGGTGTACGTGCCAGTGGGGGTTCGGTTAAGGTGTTTACTCTGTGTGGGTGTTGATTTTCCTGAGCTCAGTGTTTGCCAACAATGTTGTCAAGCAAGTCAATTAGGGTGGTGCATACTGTATAGATAGATAGATAGATAGATAGATAGATAGATAGATAGATAGATAGATAGATAGATAGATAGATAGATAGGCAGACAGAGAGGTATTAGTATCAAACAAAACTAAAACTCTAAAGCCCACCAGCAATCGGTAGAGGCTGCAAGGCTCATATCATCCCAGGGCATGAAAGTGTTGGATGGAATAAATGACTTACTGTTGATTTGGATATTCTCAGCCTTACGATGAAAGGTGATAAAAATGTCAAAGTGAAGTCAAGAAATCTCCAAAAAGGTTCATCTCCTCTGGGGAAGCATAAATGTACACAGCTGTATCTAGTGTACAAGCAGTTATGGTAGGTCAAAAGTACAACAGTTAGCAGGTTAGATTATCACATATCTTTCTGCAAGAAGAATTTTTGGTTTAAGAGTGGCACAAAGAAAAAGCCACAGTATCAGCAAAGTCAATATAATTCATCCTCTGGGGGAGAGAAACAAATCGAAAAATTTCATGGCCAACTGGCCATTAATCTGTCATTAGTAGAAACTTGACAATTTGGCCTGAAGTTGGCTATTGAGTGAAGGTCACGCAACAACCAAAATGTACAAAGATCTTGTGGGGATCATAAACATGTGGCCTGATTTGTGGAAAAGAGGTTCAAGCAGGTCACTAAGGTCAGGAAAAACATTACTATGAAGAGATCATGATGTGACCTAGAGGCTCTTTTCTTATATACAAATGAAACTATGTCTGATGGTGATGATAAAGCAAAGGTCAGGCAATCACCAAAATCACTTGCAATCATTCTCTGGGGGCCAGAAAAATTTGACACCAAATTTAGTGGCAATCTGTAGTGGATGAGCTATATTTCTGTGAATCAAAGTGTTGGATTGATAGAAGAACAGATGGACAGATCAATCATCCAACATCACTAGAGGAAACATGGAAAGAACGATGAGAGGTAGACACACAGTGGGTGAGATATTAGACTGCTTTTCACGGCGATATTAATTGGACTGGCTTTGCAGGATTGCTGCTTTGTCTTTTTCTCATTGATGGAGCAAAGTAAGAACTTTTCAAATCTCTGTTAGTTAGCCTGTTTAACATATTTATACTCTGTCTTTCAGTTTGGCTTGCTTCACTTTTAAATACTCTTTGGACAGAGCAGAGTTATTGTTTGCTGCTTTAGTTTTCATTGCCACGCAGTGTGCACCCTTTGTTGTACTGCGGGCGGACTCTTTTGTAATGGAAATAGCAGTAACTTCCAACAACTGTGTACAAAGTCGCACACACCAGACTACGTGACTATATAAACATGCACACGTAAACTCACAAACACACACGACATGCAAAGTCAAGCATAGCTGAAGACATGAACAGTATACATTGTAGGTACAATCTCACACACACACACACACACACACACACACACACACACACACACACACACACACACACACACACACACACACACACACACACACACACACACAGAGAGAGCTTTTGACAAGGCTTATTGTTTGTCCTTGACATTTCCATGTATTTGATGAAAGGCTGGTATAAAAGGACCATGTGTTGACATCACAAATCTTCAAATGTAGAGTGATTTCTTTGTTCCCTCTCTCTTAGCTGACTCAAGGGACTTCTGTGCTCTGGGTGGACCTGTTGTTAATTAACCACACAGCTGTCTGATTGAAGTGTGTGTGTATATGTGCACACAAAGTGGTAGCCATAGAAGAAGTGAAGGGGTTTCATACATCTACCCTTCATTACTATTAAAGCTAATTCTCATTTGGAATTCCTATTCCATACAATGAAATCAGTATGACTATATTCTTATACAAACATTGGTTGTTTTTTCTCACTTTCAGTTACAGTTTTTCAATTACCATTTTATTCCCTTAGACTTAACATGCATTTTCTAAACAGATCCGCTTAGTGAAGCTGCAGCTGTGGCTCAGCAGCCATGCAGTAAGAAACTGGGACTTCCAGATTTGCTATATTCGTGAGTCGCTATGTGTGAGTGACTGAGTCTGTAAGCCAAATATGTATTTTTACATGGGTGGTTTTGTTTTGTGCACACATCAGTGTATAAATAAAGAATCTTAATTTGATAATTCTGATTATAAACTGGTCTTTTGTGGCTCATGGCTATCTGACAATAGTCTCATGATCACATTGAATTGCCCTTTCATTTCACTTCATTATTCAGTCTGACATTGCCATTTTTAGTTTGGCAAAGGGTTGGTGTTTTGGTTCAAGCCCTTTGGCAGTGACTGGCACATCTCTTCTATCAAGGTCCATTTAAATGTTATTAATTCTGTAGGTTTAATCAGAACAACCTGTATAACTGCATTGATCTGATCTACGCTTGTCGCCATTTCTGTGGCAATTGTTCTGTTTCTGGATCATGCACTGGTAGATAACATCCTCATTCTTAGTCACACCAACAAAGTTCGGATTGTTTCAGTAATTTTTTTCAACAGCATGAACAACCAATAGCAAGCGAAACACCAGACCTATTTAAAAAGCTGAAAAAAATGTGAGACTTGGGCAGTGACAACAAAATGTCTTTCTCTTTATTAAATTAAACATCAGTGTAAATGAGCCTGGTATACTGAGCACAGTTTGTCTCTCTCTGTTTCACAGTGCATGTGAAGGCAGGGACGTGTGAGGTGATCGCTGCCCATCGCTGCTGCAACAAGAACAAGATCGAGGAGAGATCTCAGACTGTCAAATGTTCCTGCTTCCCTGGACAGGTCGCTGGCACCACCAGGGCCATGCCCTCCTGTGTTGATGGTATGTACCACTGTTTATGTGTGTGTGTGCACATTTTGTAAGTATCTGCATGCTCCCACTGTCAGAACCACAGTGGTTTTAGTATTTTAAAATGCCTTTTAGGGTTTTTAATGTTTTCATGTTGATTATACTTTTTCTGTGTATGATAATGGAGTATAGCGTTAGTTCAGGCAGAGCACTAAAGGTATGCTTGCATGCTAGGTGTGTAAAGATGAACTGTTATGTATTGTAAAACCAATACAAAAGTCTGAGATTTGGTTGCAATGATACAGAACCACAGATCCAACCCAAATTCTGCATGAAATTCTGGAAAAATTGGGTCACTGTGTGTGCAATATTGTTTAAATATGGGAATGATGGAAAACATTTTCAGACTGTCTCTCCTGAAAGACTCTAATAGTGCTCACATGAAAAGTGGAAGAAAAAGTTACATCAACAATGGAAAAACAGAGCCAGAGAGAGATGTTCAAACCCTGTTCCCTTTTCTCACCTCCACAACAGCTGCCCAATCATGGCGTTAAGTGTGGGTGTAAATGTCGGATTGTCAGTTTCGTACAGTTACAGAAATTATCTGGCACAGTCCCCACTAAGCAGACATCAGAAAAGCGTGGGGGAGGGGGTTTACGATACAACAATCCAACAAGCAGTTCTGATGCAGCTGCCGAGCACGATCATTATGACCTGATTCTTTTCACTATTAATCTCCTGATCCACAACAGGAATATTTGCTTTGATATGCTCCCACCAACACCCCAACCTCCTTATGTGCTACATTTTTTAGTTCTCCTGATTTAACTCAGATCTAATGTATACGTATATGTTGGTGAGGAAACGGAGGGATTAGTTCTCCCAATAAAAGCCTTGTTTCTGCCGAAATTCTTTTAGAGCTCCCTCAAAGAGCAGAGCATTTCCTTCCAAATCTTACAGTACAACCATTTGCTTTAAATGGTCAATTCCCTCACACAAGTGTCTCTGACTGAAAAAATCATTTATATTCTCTGACCGGTCCTGACGCAGTAATCCTCTCACATGTGGCACTCAAAAACATGTGCAAGTGTTATTTTGTGATCCAGAGTGAAATATTTCATTGCATTATACTACATACATCTGTACATTTTAAACATGTGTTCTGGTGTGTGCTACCCCCTTCTGAAAATTTATATTAAAAATGATATATGACTGAAGTAAACTTTGATTTGACAGTGAAAACATAGATGTCATTGCTCTCTTGGCAGTGTCCTTGTAGCCTCTGAACAGAAGTGCATGGAATAAAACCAGATTCTCTAACTGTCCCTGCTTTCCTGTTGTTTCCTGCTTTGTCAATTATATTTCTGTGATGAGTTCAGAGGAATTACAAAGATGATGGATGGCATGTGGGGACATTGCGCACACAAGCATTCAAAAAATAATGACATGCCTACTCCAGCTATTATACAGATAAACGGTAAAGGTAAAAGAAGCAGAAATCTAAACTATTCTGAACAGTAAAACTAACATAGTGCTTCACAACCAAGCAAATAACTCAAATGACACAATTGAATATAACAAAATCCAATATAACATAATGGCTTCTTAACTGAGAGGCAGAATATGGTAAATGCTCCATGAGGAGGAATTCAGGTGTTCCTGCTATTATATTGAACACTTTAGTCAATGCCATGTAAACATAAATGGACTCCCAACATGAATCATTCTAACAAATATTATAATCTGCAGAAAGTGTTATCTTTCTGGAGCTGCTTTGTTGACACTGAATGAAATGTTGATTCTGTAGACCCAAATGTTGATCTGGGCTTTTACACATAAATGAGCTTTGTTTCGCAGTACTACTGACAATTCCAGGCTAGAAAATGTACCCATATACCCGGAAAATCCCCCTGGCTACCGTTCCTGTGTCCACAAAATCAGTAGTTTGCACCACCTGCAGCTATGAAGATTGGCACTTGATGAAATCACAGACTGTAGACCCTGCGGCTCTGTTGTTTCTTGCCTTTGCAGTTCATGTTAAAACTGTAAATATATAAACAGGTATATAAAGTGAACAAATGAGGAAGTACAACTTTAACTACATAGATTTTTAGAATTCACAGTTGAATTACATAAGCACGACACATGTTCCTCACCAGCTGAACGAACACAGTAACCATGTGTGTGAGCACTATTGATTGCCAAAGATCAACAACAATTTTGACTCTAATTCATTCAATTCAAAGACTTTATTTGTCTCCAGGTGGCAATTTGGAGAGACACGTATAGTAGTACAGTAAGAATATAATATAGGAAAAAATGAAAAGGAAAAATGTGAAAAGAAACAATCTTTTCTAATCTTTTGGTTGTGATGTTTTTATTTAGCATGTCTTATTATTATTATTATCAGTGGTATAAGAAGTATTCAAATAATTTACTAAAGTACAAGTAGTGATTCCATCATATAGAAATAGTCCTTTACAAGTAAAAGTTTGTAACTTTTATATATAAAAAAAACTTGTCATATTTGCTCAAATCACTTTATCCTGACAGTACTACATGAAAAAGATAATGAAAGTGAAAAAATCACATTCCTCTGCCTCCTCCTGGTGCTCCTAATGGCATTTGCAAGATTCCACTGCACCAGGAGGAAAACAACCAATCAGAGCTGAGTAACGCAGTCAAGCACTGCACTTGAACTGTGGTCAAACTGTCAAACTAGGCAGCGCTGATCAAATATGAATTAAGATTCTGTTACTGCACTGCCTATTTCTCACCTCACGTTTTCTGAAACATATTTTAGTGTACTGTTTAGCTGTACTTTTTTTAAACAGCATCAAACATAACAGTTTCAGATTGTTAACCACGCGAGCGTATTATGGAACCCAAAAACAAAACCGAAAGGTGTTTTTGGTGCACATTTGAATATACGTAGCGTTGTATCAAAAAATGAACAACTGGAACATTTGCTAACGGACTCAAACCTTGACTACCTGTGTCTCACGTAAACTTGGCTAATTCCTTTATCTGTATTTAATATCCCGGGTTATAAGGTGTACAGACGAGACAGAAGTCAAGGGAAAGGCAGTGGGGTTTTGATTTATGTTAAGGAGAGCATTCTAAGCAAACAAATAGATATGAATGAAAACACCCTGGAGTGTGTAGGGGTTACTATTACATTTTCCCCCGAAATGTGTTTTGTTGTCTTTGCTGTTTATCGCCCTACTGCCACACTTTTTTTTTTTTTTGCTGTTTATCTGCAATCGTTAAACTACATGAAAGAAAATAAGTTATACTTATGGGTGACTTCAACTTAAACTGGCTTGATAACTCACGCAGAAAAAAGCTTAAGGATGTTGCAAAAACATTTAATATGGTACAAAAGATAAATAAACCCACACGAATAACGAACATTACTGGATCTAGTTTTTACAAATATACCAGAAAGGATAACTAAAACATACAACCTGGTTACTGGTCTGTCAGAACATAATCTTACACTAGCTGCTAGAAAACTGACTAAATCATGGTACAGGGACCAAAACTCAGTGAAAGGTAATCACACTATATCATTTATCCCAAAGAGAGATTTAATACAAATTGAGAAGGAAATAAAGCAAACAAATTGGAAGGACACTATTGAAAATAAATCCTGTAAGCAAGCATGCAATGAAATAATGTCAGCCCTCAAAGATATTATAGCAAGATATACAAAAATAATGGCCAGGAAACCTAGAGCTAAATATAGATTACCTTGGTTTAATAGTAATCTCTGGGAACTAATGAAAAAAAGAGATGCCTCTCTAAAAGGTTTCTAAAATTGGGTTTAACTACTGATCATCTAAATATAAAGGTCTGAGAAATAAGGTTACAATGCAGCTTAGAAAGGCTAAAGCATCCTTTTTCCTTGAAATTATCAGAAGCAAAAGGGAATAGTAAACAACTATGGAAGAGCATTGACAAAATAACTGGATAAGCCCAAGTATGATAGCATACAGCTCAAAATAAATAGTGATATTCAAAACAATAGCCTAGCTATTGCAACAGAATTTAACGATTATTTATTGAATTCCGTGGAAATACTGGGTCAGAATTTTACTAAAAAAAACACCTAATTACTCCTTAGTCTGTGACAGTGCTGATTTTATTATGACACCCACAAACGATATAAAGGTTGGTAAAATACTCGCAACACTGACTAACAGCAAAGCAAAGGACAATTATGGTGTTGATACTGCTTTCTTAAAAACTCATAAAGAATCTTTGACCTCCCGTTTAACTAAAATATTAAATAAATCTATTAATGAAAGCACCTTTCCCAGTGTGTTAAAGCTTGCTATTGTAACCCCGGTGAATAAATCTGGTGACAAACAAGGTTAGCAATTACCGACCTATTAGCATCCTTCCGGTCATCTCAAAGGTCATTGAAAAGGTTGTAGCAGAACAACTGATTGCTCACCTTGACTCTAAGGCCTTAATACACCCTATGCAATTTAGATTCAGGAAAAAACACTCAACTGAAACAGCGTGCTGCTACTTCCTTGAAGAAATTAAAACAAACTTAGATCAAGGTGGAGTGGTGGGAGCAGTTTTTCTTGATTTAAGCAAGGCTTTTGATACGGTTAATCATGAGATACTATTAAGCAAATTGGCAAACTACAATCTTTCAATAAACACACAAAACTGGTTCAAATCTTACCTGAGTGGATGACATCAGTGTGTGCGGGTGAACAATACATTATCCCCATTGAAAAGATGCACTATGGGGTCCCGCAAGGGTCAATCCTAGGGCTGCTGCTTTTTAGTATATACATATAAATTACCTTCCACTCGTATGTAATGATATTGATTTAATAATGTATGCAGATGATACTGTGCTGTACACTCATGGGAAGAATGCTACAGAGGTTGCTTTAAAATTAACAAATGTAATGCATAAGGTTGTTGAATGGTTACACAACGCATGTCTCACTTTGAATATTGAAAAGACGGTAACCATGTCTTTTTTAAAATAGATGCAAACTTATGGAATGTCCTGAGGTCTTAGTAAATGGGCATAAAATTAAAAATGTGGACGAATTCAAATATTTGGGTGTTACCCTGGACCCAACTCTTACCTTTAGGAAGGGGGAACGATTTTATTGTAAATTAGGTATGACTGTGGTTGTAAAATTGTATATTTTGATGCTTTGTATTTCACTTGCGTGGAATTTTTACTGACCTGCCAAGGGACTATGGGTGGAAAATAGCACTTGTGCTACAACCAGGTACAATGCATCTATCCTTGTTCTTATAGAAGGTTAATGTTAACTTGTGCATTGTCCCTGTTTAAATAAAATAAATTCTAAAATGAGAACGTTTGTGACAGCCGGTGGGCAGTGCTTGGTTTTGGCTTGACTGTTTTTAATCTGGATCCACGACAGTTCATTTACCGGATAGTTCCAGCGCCGTCAGAAGTTCCGCCGGATGTCCCTCACTTTCCGCTTTCTTTGTGTTTCCTTTAAACTTCGGTCGCATCGAGGAACATTAACCGGAAACTCTGAGCAACGTTACATGCTGAAAATGGCAAGTTCTAAGGGAAATTTGGATTGTGAAACAAGGCAGGCCTGCTTGGTTCGTTCGGGGAACGATTGTAAAGATTTACAAAGAATATGTTTAAGGCATTTACTCTCTAACTGGGACGTTTTGGGACTGATTGGCGGGGATTTGCTATGGACGAAATACACACGGCGATACACTGGTAAGAGCAAATTACATTTAACCATGTATCCAGTCAATTTATATAGCTCATGTTACTGTATTAAACTTCATTTAATTTATGTGGCGTTTTCTTTTGCAGGGTGCAAATGTTCCACCAAAACAAGTTCCTTCATGAGACCATTTGCAGAGCCACCGTTGCTGCGTCCAGAGTCTAGCACCGCCCAAGACGATTGTGATTGGTTTAAAGAAATGCAAACAACCCAGAGTGTTTTTTCTCTTATCCCACAATGTACTATATGTGTGGTATACTGTAGCCAGACTTTACTTCACAGTGCTGTCTGGCAATGCTAGACTAGCATGGAAGTATTTAAGTTGGAGTGGCATCTATTTAAATACTTTCATGCTAAACATGTAATTACTTGGTAACTGAC